>CATIWJ010143634.1:0-16517 GCA_949640765.1 Croton laevigatus | reverse complement strand
CACCACAGGCACGCCCATGCTCAAGGCTTCAAGCGTTGAGTTCCACCCACAATGAGTCACAAAACACCCTATGGACTTGTGAGCTAGAACTTGCAATTGGGGACTCCAAGAAACTATTAGACCCTTTTCTTGGTTTATTTCTTCCTTGAAGTTGGGTGGAAGCTTATTCTCTTCAGATTCTCTCACTACCCATAAGAAGTAAGCGTTGCTACTTTTTAGCCCCCACGCCAGTTCTGCCATTTGATCTTCCCCGAGGATGGCCATGCTTCCAAATGATACGTACACAACTGAGTCTGGTTCCTTTGAGTTCAGCCACTTGATGCAGGTGTCTGATTTGGGCTTGAATAAGCTAAGACCATACTCTTTGTCACCTTCCAATCGCTTGTCTAAGAACATTGAAGGAACGGTTGGTCCTATTGTCATGATTGGCCATTTGCTTGTCATCCATTTCACAGTCTGATCCATAGAAAAAATAATAGGTAAAAAAAAATCCAAAAAAAAAAAAACTAATACTGGTTTAGTAAATTTACAGAATTCAGAGGGTATGAGTATAAGAAGCTTACCTCAACTTCAAGCTCCTCAACTGTGTTACACAGAAGCCAATCAGCCTGATCAATATTTGAAAACTGAATAAAAGCAAGATTATATATAGCCGGAGGTGTATTGTGACCATCAACAAGCACCGATGGCAGATCACTGGATTTCAATTCAGGATAGGAAGGCAGAATAATGGCTGCTGTTTCTTCCAAAGGAACTTGCAACGTTCCTTGAAATTTATGGTAATATAAACCATTAACAGCGCAACTCTGAGTAAAAAAAGAAGCCCCATAGATTCCAAAACTACGAGCAACATCAAGAATCCAAGGAGTAGTGGAGTCATATATCACACACTTAATGGGATATGGAGAGCTAGCATACCTTTTTATGAGCTCAGATAAGCTCTTTGGAACAGTTTTCTCGTATGTGATGGCCCATTCCTCCATGGTTGATGGTGTTTCGCCTTCTTTGTATCCATCAAAGATTATTTCTACACCAACAGAGCTTGATTTTGAATTTCTCATGGTGCTGGCTATAGAAGTTGTGGCTATAAGGGTGACCTTAATGCTTTTTGAAGCTAAGCGTTTTGAGAATTGGAGCATTGGGTTAATATGACCTTGAATTGGGGTTGGCAAAACAAGAACATGGGTTTGTCTAGTCTCCATTTTCCCCCTTATGTTACTGTTGTTCATTTGAAGGAAAAAGAGTGGAGCAAATATATATATATAGGCCTTGTTTTGTGTAGAGTGCTTTACTTGATAAAACATTTTCATCGTTTATTTACACTAAAGTCATGTTTCATATGCGTATCAATAAATCATTTTATTGCACACCAAGATTTTTAGCTTATCTGTAAGCATATATGTAAGTGCACATGTAACATATTATTCGTAGGACTCGGAATCAATATCTGTCCTGCACTAAAAAAAATTCATTTGTGCACATGTCAGTTGCCATGTGAGTGAGAATACTCACCAGCCAACCACTAACCATTTGAAAATTACAAAAGGAACAAACAAAATAATGATAATAATAATACATGCCATGTAGTCTCTTGTTTCAAGTGGGTGTGGTCTTTTTTGTTTAAGGGACTTGGGGGAATGCCACTTCGTAATTTTTCACACGCAATATCCAGATTTTGGCGTACAAATTTTAATTTGTTACGTAAAAAATACTCAAATTTTAATTATATTTCCACAAAAGGGACTTTGCCATGAGAGAAAGTGTTCAAAGGATTTGTTATTTGGTATCTAATTTTACACAATGATGTAATTGCCGTCTGAAAAAAATTCAATCGTTTGTAAAATATGATACGTACGTACTTAGAATTTCATCCTTGAAACACTTTCTTTTTTCTTTTCTAGGCAGTTTCGGAGATCAATAAATTGTTGTTCACATGCTACCTAAAAATATCAAAGCTTATTTGAAAATTTTAGCTAGGTTTCATTATATTTTATTATCATTTTATAAAATTTTAAAACTTCAAGATTAGACCGTTATACAAACACTCTTAACTTTTAAAATCTAATATGCTAATAATTAGCATATAATTTAATAAATTTATTAATTATATGCTAATTATTTATTGCTCACAAGAAATTGAAAAGTCTTTACTATTGATTAAATTAAAAATTAAAAAACTGACAAAATGCCATGTAGCCTTTTACCATGTATTTTCACGTTTCTCAACTATTATATTTTTTTCACAAAGATACATATACTCTACTCTCTATCTAAAGGGAAAGGGGGAAGCGAATCGAACTCAAGCATGGAAGCTTGGTAAGGAGATCACCTACCACTGGGATCAAAATCGTTAGGCATCACTCTCAGCCACTAGGCCAGATGGTTGTTCCTCAACTATTATATATGTTATTGATTGATTGATTGAATTCGAGTTTATAAAAATTAATTAATGTGCCAACATAAAAAAATGCAATATGGGAGATATGTTTAAGTTGAATGATTCATTTGCCTTGAGTAGAATAATAAAGAAGGTTCAAACAGGATTAAATATTATTGTAAAATATTAACTCAATGTATTTCTAAACATTTTTTACATGAAAATATGATGAATACAATATCTTTATAAATACCCCTTCATTCAATTATGAGAGGCAATTTGCCAATTTAGAATAGAAATACTTGTTTTGGGTAATTATATCTCAATAGTCCAACCCTTTTTATCTTCAGCCGCACCGGTCTGAATTCCTACAAGAGTTGAGTACAACTTTTGGGATATTGAATCAGCGCCAGTTTTATATTCAAATCTGCATAAAACAAATATAAAATTATTACTAACATTTTTATTCTGTTGAAAACTTCTACAACAACAACAACTACTACTACAGGTTTTTACCTCCTACTTTTATACGTAATACTACCAACAGGAACAAGAACTACAGCAGTTCCAGTACAGAATACTTCGTCGGCATCATCTAGTTCATCCACCGGAATTGCACGTTCCTCAACCTTAAAAAAAAAAAAACATCACTAAATTTGAAAGTACAACTCATGTAGAAGCATTTGAGCAACAAGTAATAGTATATATGATAAGACCAATCCCGACAACGAGGGTCAACGAGATGAGCTTTCAATGCCTAGCGGACCAATTACAAGGCAACGAGTTTCAAGCCTTAAACAAGCTATGCAAGGGTTTGTCCAAGGATTACCTTATAGCCTAGATCTTGAGCAATTTCTATAATGCTTTTCCGAGTGACTCCTGGAAGAATAGTACCACTTGTTGGAGGAGTTGAAATAACATTACCCTAATCACGATTTAAAACAAACAAGAAATTAGAAATTAAATAGTTACTATAGTAAAGAAAAAAGGAAAAAGTTTAATAAATTGACTATGGTTAAGCAAATACCTTAACAATAAAAATGTTAGAAGCAGAAACTTCCTCTAAATATTTCTTTTCTACAGAATCAATATACAGTACATCAGAAAATCCTTGGCTTTTTGCTCTCGTCATTGCTTTCAAAACCTGTATATTCAAATTGAAATGAAAGAAAGAAGATCAATTAGCCATATACAAGAGATTAGTCCTTTCTCAATCCCCAGAAATGAAACTCACCGGAGCGTAGTTGCTAACTGCTTTAACGCCTCCAGCTCCGCCCGGTGAAGCACGAGTGTAGTTTTCTTCAATATATAAATTCAAAGGCACAAACCCCCCCTTAAAGTAATTTCCGACCGGAGAAGCATAAACGAGGAATGTGTATTCAGGTGAAGGTGCCAAACCCAGTACAGGACCAGTGCCCATAAGCAATGGCCTAATGTACAGAGTCCCTTTCCCCGGAGGAGGAATCTGCTTGTACATTACATTATTATTATTATTGTTGTTTCTCAGAAAACTGTCGTTATGTTTTGAAAGATTAATTAGCTAATTACCCAACGCTTGTTAGCAAATGCAGTTTGTCTAACGGCGTCAATAATTTGATGAACGGATGGAGAAGGCATGCACATTCTTTCAGCTCCAATATTCATCCGAATGGCGTTTAGATCAGGACGGAATAAAAGAAAAGCTCCATTTTCGTTTTTATATGCTTTTACTCCTTCAAATACTCCCTATATTTTGAAACACGAACTAATCATTAGTTAATTAGTATAATCTTGAATGGTTTAGCAGTTAATTACTTGCCTGGCCATAATTTAAGATTCCTGAAGAAGGGCTTAATGAAATGTTCTCGTAAGGCATAAGGCAACCTTGTTCGAAATTCCCATCTCCAGATGATTTCATTACATACATGAAATCAGTTGGTACGAGACCAAATCGAAGATTATCCCAATCCATATCAGCACTCTCATCATCACTAAACCAAAATTACGAATGGTTTGAGCAAAGCTGCACTTGGTAACTGTCTATATCAAACAAAAGAGTTTTTGTTTTTTTGTTTTACCTGTAAGTAGCTGGCTCTGTTTGTCGCAGAGAAGAAGCAGCTCTAGATGCATAATTAAAGCAAGCTCCAAACTGAAAATTTATATTCAAAAGCAACTTTATTTAAGTAATTAATTGAACCTACATCAAGTATCCATAGTTTTAATGTTTTTGGTACTGAAAATATAATGTATTTATAAACCTTTGATTGAAAACTAGAACCGAGCCAGAAAGATTGAACCAGACTGCGAATGCCTGAACTTGAATGAATCATCTTTTTTTTTTGTTCGAATCCCAGTACCCGGATACAAACCAGCCTTAAGCTCGAACAACAAGGAAAGCAGAGCATGTATATTTATAATGGCTTTTCTTTTTCTTTGTTCAAACAACAAATAGTAGTAGGTGAAATAAAAGAAACAGAGATGTAAGTAAAAAATTCAGGTTCCGGTTATTTAGGGCTGGTTAATAACATGTGAAACATTCAGGTTTTTGGGAGGTTGGTTATTTATGTCACATGCTGATTAGTATTTTTAAAGAGAATATTCTCAGTATCTCCTCTTGTTTATCTGCAATAAAATTAACCTATTTTTATCAAATATAAAATTTTTAACCATACTTAAATTTTCAGATTTTTATACTATTGTTCATTGATCATTGTTATCAAATACTTCCTACACCCATGTGTGTACACCAAACCAATACTAAATGTAGAAATAAGGTTAAATATGTGTATTTATGGCAAATGCTGGATTAAAAGGGACAATTATATATTTAGTGTGGTTTGGAAAATATTTATAAATTTGGTGTGAAAAGAAAAAATATAAATTTGGTGTGATTTACAGTTCTTGTGCGCCAGTCGAAATGGAGCACAGAGTCCGTGCGCCATTCCAACTGGCGCACAGAGATAAAAATATACTGACAAAATGCTTGACTGGTCTGTGCGCCAAATTAAGTAGCGCACATACCATGTTTTAACCTTTGAATTTTTTTTGATGAGATTGGCACACTGTTTAATGCGGACGCGTCTCTTTTTTTTTTTATTTCTTTTAATTTTTTTTAAAAAAATAAAATTATAGATTGTTTGTATTTAGTCCCGAAATTAATTTTAGAGGGTCGCAGTTTACAGATTTAACTCTATTTTGAAAATATCACATAAAATAAGTGGAACCGTTAAGTTTAACAGTCTCAACGGTTCTACTTATTTAATGTGATATTTTTAAAACAGAGTCAAATCTGTGAACTGTGACTCTCTAAAATTAATCTCGGGACTAAATACAAATAATCTATAATTTTCTATAATTTTATTTTTTGAAAAAAAAATTTAAAAAAAAAATATGCAAAATGAAATGCATATTCAACAACCACGTGGACACCAAAGAATGAAGGGACAAGTACAAAAGAATGTAGACTAATGCTATGCGCCATTTCAAATGGAGCACAGAACTGTTCTGTGTGCCATTTCAAATGGAGTACAGAGTTTGGCTTGAAATGGCGTACTGCTTCAGTGCTCCGTTTGAAATAGCGCACAGATAAAAGTCTTCACGTCGGTCCAAAATTTACACCAAATTTGGAAATATTTTTCAAAATACACCAAATTTAGAATTTATATTTTTTCACACCAAATTTGTAAATATTTTCCTAAAACATACCAAACTTGTAATTGTCCCGGATTAAAAAGATAAAATTGTTCATAAAATTAAAATTTCTAAAAACTTATTAGTTTGATGTATAGAATCGCCCTATATACTAGGTGTAGGTAAGAATTTCATGATTTTCAATTACAATGTAAACTACCAACTACCTCCCTAAAAAAAATATCAACAACATTAACTTTGTTTTTTTACATAACTACCCTTAACTTTTAGCAGTTTATGAATAACTATTCAAATAAATAAACATTAGTTTAACAATTTTTTTAAAGAAAATTAATTAAACAATTAGTTTTATCAAATATATTGATTGATGAAATGAATTAATATGTTTGGGAAAATTAGGTATATTTTGTTTCTAATCTAAATCAAATCACTAAAATTAGAAAATTCCATATTCATTTAGTTTATAAATGGGCTGGATGGGAATATTTATATTTTCTATTGTTATGTTAAAATGTTGTATTTCTTTTTAGTTGTTTCTATAGTTGTTGATTGTTTTTAATCTTATTTAAGAGACTCTTAAATTACTACCTTAAAACCTACTTCATCATATGGAAAATATTTGCCCAGATGTCATCCATGATATACCCCATAGACCAAGCCAATAAAAATTAGTTTTTAAGGTTTTGACAAGTGAAAATGCCAAAAACTACCAAAATCTTTGGTAAGCATGCCCTTAATATACATTATAATTAATTTTATTAATATAGATCAATGAGATGAAATTACAAGAAAGCTCTTTGAAAGTGGCTCCAAATAATATCACTAGGATACATGGCATGTGTATTGAAGGAATTCATACAACGAATATATAAATAAAACGGGAATAATATAAATACCTCTTGTATAAACGAACGAACATTCCTACGAGCGGAAGCGGTTGTAGGATCTGGCATGCTAGGCCGTCTATATAATATTAAACCCTATACCGCTATTTCACAATCTAAGAGCTCTAAATAAGATGGAACAGTTTGAGAATGGGAGAGACTAGAGAACGTAAATAATAAGTCTATTATTGTGTTCCCCTAATCTCTTATTAGGGCTATATATATAGGTGTTGGGTTATTGGGATTACTCATTTAACACTATAACCCATCACACTTAATTGGATCTACTCATGATCCATAAGTCATGGGCGGACCTTAATTAATTAATACAAATATTAATTAATTAATTCCAACAATCCTAACTAAGGACACAAAGAAGATAAGAGAAATAGTCAGAAGGTAACTATTAGTTTGTAATATTGGTTTTATATTGTAGCTAATTCTTTTTGTCTCGAAGCGAGACAGTTTAAGATTTTGATTTTTTTTTTAAATTTTTTTTTGACTCACATGGTAGATTGTTTATATTGAGTACCGAGATCAATTTCAGTGACCTATAATTTGCAAAATTTAACTCTATATTGTAAATTAAACCTAAAATAATTGAAACCGTTGAATTTGCAGTAATATAAAATTTATAATACAGAGTCGATTTATGTTAACTACAACCTACTAAAATTAATTTCGGGACTCAGTATAAACAATCCACCATATGAGTAAAAAAAAACTATAAAAAAAAAATCAAAGTCTTAAGTTGTCTCGCTGCGAGAACTATAGAGTTGCCACTACAACAAAATGCATTTCTAGCCACGAAACATAGCTACAAAGATAAAAATTGTAGCTAATACATATTTATAGCTACAGCAAAAAATGACTTGTGGCTATTTCTAATGCTTTAGTCACTAAAATTTAAATATTGTAGCTAACATATTATTTTTGCTTTAAATTAAATATATTGTAGCAAAATTTTGGTAATTAGCTACAATCATTTTTAGCTATAAGAGAATATCATAACTAATTCATATAATAGCTTCACAACTAATATAACCGTAGCAATTTCTATTAATATCATTGTAGCAATAATTTTTCTATTAGCTACATCCAACTAGTTATAACAAAATATTTGTAACTAATATAAGAATATTAGGCATGATTTTATTAATTAGTTGCAATAATTAAAATATTAGCCACACTTTTCAGTAATATAAAGTATTTTGGCTATTTGTGGTAAAACAATATAAAGTATTTTGGCTATTTGTGGTAAAACAATCTAGCCACATAATATTTATTTTTAGTAATCTACATGTTCTAAACAAACCAACAGCCGAAAAGTCCAATAGAAAAAAAAATCTCAAAGATAAAAAATTATATTTCAAAAAAGATAGGAACAAAAGATTAAGCGAAAATAAAAGAATAAAATTATAATTTTTCTTATAATATATCTCCCTATTATTTTTATTTTTATAAACAATATCGTCCTTCCATAATAAAAATAATAATAATAAATACAATTTGGTTTTTTCATCTTTTGCTATCCCTATCCTATAAGTAGAACGTTTGATTCAATAGAAATAGTCATAATAGAATAACATAACAAATAAAATAATATTAGTTATGATTTTTTATTTCTTATTTTTAAACAGATATGTACTAGGCTAAGAATGTATAGAATAGAGAACCAAAGGGTTAGAAACACCATCGCCATGGTAAAGTTACCAAAAGTAGAAGACTAGAAGATCGATGTCGAACTGTTGAAAACCTCATAGCCACCCCATCTGTAATAGAAGAGAAACAGAAGTGAAACTCGCAATCTACTTTCTCTCTCCTCTCGTCGCCGCCAGATATCGTATTTCTTCTCATATATGACCTAAAACAAGGGAGATTCATGAAGATTAGAGGGTTTCTTGGTAGTTTTCATCGAGTATAAGGTGGATGTTGAGCTTCTACGCAGTTCCAGTCAACTCTCAAACCATATTCTATTGAGATTCAACAAAGTAACGCTGATAAAAAAGAAGTTAGGCGATGGAGTTTCAAAATATGTGATTTTTTGGCGGATTTTGATGGTATTCGTTGTGATTCAGCCAAAAATGTTAAGCTGATATGATTTTGGTGAGTATAAAGCTGAAATTCTTAATTTGGACTTGAAAGGGGGGAAAACATAAGGATGACAGTTTGGAAACTTGTTGAAAAATTGACTTTGTTGTAATCGACGTACGACCATCACTTAAAAACTGCTGACCGTTGAAAATATTATTTTTAGCTATTAGTTTCAATTATGTGAGTTTTAAAAGTTCTGAATGATTTTTTTATTATTTAATTGGATATGACTCCTTTACTTATTATTTTTAATTTTTAATTTGGTAATTACTACCTCCGTCTTTTTGAATTCTTTACACCCTAAAAACACAAATACCAAAAAATCACCAGTACCAATACACAAATAATAATAAATAATTACTAATCTTTTATACCACTTACTTTTTCACCAATACCAATAAAAAATAATAATAAACAATTACAAAACTTACTATAAATGAAAATGTAAACAACCAAAAAAGACACCCCAAAAAGGAAACGTAAACATCTCCAAAAGACGGAGGTAGTACATTCATATACATGCCTTATATAAACTCTTAATTTTTTATTTCCCACCTAAAATTTTACCATACAAAACAGAACCCAGTCCCGCCCTCAATTTCTATTCCCTCCTAAAATTTGGCCCAACAAAAATTAATCCCTCTCTTACCTTTCTATTCCCTACTAAAATTTTACCCTAAAACTCTTAACTCATTCGTTGCCTCTCTCAAACTGTTCTCTTCTTTCCCTTCCTCTGCCGCTCTCTTTCTTTCACTAAGAGAAAGCATGGACAGGGTGGTCAACTGACAATGAACGGTAAAAATTTAATCTTGCAAAAATCGAATAGCAAATTTGATTTCTAATTTCAATCAAATGCTAACATTTTCAGGGTAGGTAAAAGCTCTGCTGAGAAAACTTCTCCGGCGAAACCGTTGCATCGGATTCTTGAATCTCTGAGAGTTCATCATAATTCATTTCGTTTTTGTAATTATGAAACCTAAATGATTTTCTGTATTCTCTAATTAGGTGGATTTTGAGTTTTGAATTCTTATTCTGTGATTTTTGTGGTTTGTTTTGTGCATTAAAGTGATCCAAATGGGAGGAGGAGTAGAGCATGGACACGAAGGGGGAGACTTCAAGGGAAAATGTGGAGCATGTCTGGTCATCCGTATTGCTATGTTTGGCACTGACATTGTAGCACTGACATTGCTATGTTTGGCATTTTGCTCATCTGCATCCCAATCGCCATGAAATCGGTGGTGCTTGAGGTATTTCCTATTATCATTTAGCTATTAATATTGTCATTTCATATCTAATTGCCTCGAAAGGGGAGAAATTTAACGTTCGGAAGTTATGGATCTCCATTATTTCGAGCTTAATTGTGGATTACGGATTATAAGTGGTCAGCTTCACTTTTAAAAATTGTTAATATACAGATAATATAGGGTTTCTAGAATTCTGAGCACTCTAGTGCTAAAAATGTCCAAGCAAAATCTGTGAGTTGCTGTTGGTTTTGGTGGATATTATACAATTATACTCTTCTGATGTTAATTACAACCTAAAATGCTTGAATTCTCTTGTTCATCCAAGTAATCACATGTCAACTTCTTATTTCTTATTATAAAGAGCTTGTGGGCTGTTTTGGATAATGTAAAAAGAACTCTGCTTTTAGTTTTTATTAAATGGAATTAAGAGGGTTTGTTAACAAAAGCAGGAACATAATGGAGCTTTGAAGGATAAAAAATTTTAAGAGCTTTTATAAATTGAAATAATGAAATTAAAGTTTGAAATTCTGTTGTTTGTTATGTAAAACCCTCACAAATACAGATATGTCATTTCAGATTGTGATGTTTTGGCTACAATATTTGATTATCAGAGCTACACTAAGAGCCCCGAGGATGCAGTCGCTATTGCTCTTAAAGCAGGTATGTACAATTTGTGATATTAATGATTATGAAGTTGTTTATTGTTAGCAGGATTTATTTTTGACACTGAGGAATTACACTTATCTCATGTTTTCCGTTTCATTTTGCATTGCATTATGCAATCATTGGCTCGTATGAACATGAAGAATTCATGGCTATTTTAATTTTTGGTGGGCAGTATATCTTACTGTGAGTAAATATTTAGCAGACTTTTTTTAGACAAATTTGGTGGATTCTTGCTAGTAACTAATCATAACATTCAGTCTTTAAACTGATTCTATTCTATGGCCAAATTGAATCTATTCTACATTTATTTTTCAAATGTTCTGTGGCTAGATTGACCTGGTTTCACTGCCCAATCAATTTCCGGGTTTATTCTAGTAGGAGTGACTCTTTTAATGATTACTGGAGCTCTTTTGTCGAATTGCTGGAATAAATTTCTTCTGAATTGGATTTATTGGCTCTATCTATCCATCTGCTTTGGCAAATATGAAAGGTAAGGAATAATCTTATTTTTAAGGGTCTTTCATTTGATCCCACTACAATTGTTTCAAAAGCTGTTGCATACTATGAAGAATATAGTAGATAAGAGATTCTGTCTACACTCCAAAATGTATTGTCTATATTGATGTTTAATGTTGATAAATTGGTTACTGAAACTGAGAATGACTGGTGATTATACCATGACCAGCTTATCATTATTTTCTGATTTTCGTTCATTTAAAAATAGCTATTATTCTATGAAACGAGAGGGTATGGATATTCAAAATTTCTGATATTTTTAATAAAAATTTACTGTGGTTTATGTACAATTGTGTATGGATATTTAAAATCTAAATTTGACTATTCAAAAGCTGGAAATAGGTAGTCGATGGACTGTTTCTTGATTCTGCAGATAAAAAGATGAATTGCAATTGCTATTTCATAATGGTATTATTTATACTAAGCATAGAGACGGAAAATGATGGTCTTTGTAGTTGAGACAGACTAACGTGTGGCCTAATATATGTAGCACATTGCTTAGCATTTATTTTTACCCTTAATGTGCTTTGTTTCTTTTTCTTATATGTACGTAGCATTCGAGGGAAAAGCTTTCAAGGATACTATTTCCGTTGCAACTATTTACCAAGAATATGCAAAGGATGTTTAGGCTAATTACAGGCCTTTGAAGACTAATTTAATTGTTACATTTTGTATTTTTATGTGAAAATGGTATCAATTTGATATATCGTTGCAATTTTTGTACATCATTCTATACTTTTCAGATATTAAATATATTTATATATCTAAAAATTTAATTTTTATATTATATTTAAATTTTTCATATTATATTATTAATATTGCTAGATTTTATATGAATGTAAATTTTATTAGTTAGGATAATAAAAATTATAATTATCAATTTATTTCTCGTAACAAGTATTAGTTTTTAGCTGTGATTTTATTTAAATATTGCTAATTACTAATTTATGCAATATTATATTATTTAGCTATAAAAACAGAAATTGTAGCTAAAAATTTAGATGTTTAGAAATTTTAATTTTGTGGCTAAAAGTTTTGCTACAATGTTTTATTTGTAGAAAAAAACTTTACATTTTAGTTATACTAAAAACTTTGCTACAACGTTTTATTTGTAGAAAAATATTACATTTTAGTTATACTATAAATTAATTTGTGGCTAAGGGCATTGGATTTTAGCTACAAATAGCTTAAATCTTGTGGCTAATCTTTAGCCACTTTTAGTCATATTATAAAAAAAATTGTGGCTAAGATTTTTATTTTTCAGCTACAACTAGCTTAAATCCTGTGGCTAGATTTTAGCTACGCCACTTCTAGCTATACATACTACAGGAAAAACTATTTGTGGCTAAAGGATTTAGCTACAAAATTTATACCTTTAGCTACAACATATTTTGTAGATGTAGATGCATTGTTTAGTACTCTTTTTGGTTACCAATATCAATTCAATTGTACACCAATGAGTTCATATAACTGTTTCATTGAATAATTTCTTTTTGGTAATAGATGAAACTCTTTATGCGTGTAAAGCAGAAATTATTCAAGACAAAGGAGTGGGTAATAGATGAAACTGTTCCAGATAAGCCAAATATTTAAAAATACTGTAGATATAAGTAACCGAATTCATAATTTTCCTGCTTGTAGAGCAGAAATTATTCAAGACAAGTATCAAATTAATACAAATCAATCAAGACATAGCTAAAATGGTATCTGCATGCTGTTGGATGACCTTCCAAGCAGTGACCACATGGCGAGTTTCGGCAAGAGAACCGCCCACAGCAAACCTTATTATATAAATCCCTTCAATCACAGCATGAGTTATATAAATCAGTCCTGATGCGTTTACTGAGTCCAGTAATTTTTTGTTCAGCTCATTAGCATTGCCCTTACCATTTTTAGGCAGCATCCTGAAGCATACCAATGAAAATTTTCTAGGCACCGCTATCTCAAACCTTTTGTCTGCCATTACTAGTCCTTCAAAGAGCTTGGCAAGCTCAACATGGTTTCTAATAAAGGTTCTAAGATTAGACATGCCATAACTCCTTAACACAAGCCATAGTTTTATGGCTCGAAATCTTCGGCTCAAGGCTATTTGCCAATCTTTATAATCCACCACTTGGGTTGACTCGGATGCTTTGTTTCTCAAGTACTCAGGATTTGTTGACAGTGACTTCACAAGAGCTGATGGATCTTTCACCCAAAGGCAGCAGCAATCCAATGTTGTGAACAGCCATTTATGTGGATTGAGGCTGAATGAGTTTGCATTTTCTACTCCATCTAGAAAATGGCGATACTCAGGGCATATACAAGCACTTCCTGCATAAGCTGCATCCACATGAACCCATATGTTATGTTGCTTCGCTACATCACATAATGGCTTCAATGGATCAATAGCTGTTGTTGAAGTTGTGCCAAGAGTAGCACAGAGATATAAGGGAATCAGTCCAGCTTTTATATCAGATTCAATGGCTAGCTCTAATGCATCCGGAGACAGTGCGAACCATGTTGATTTGTCTGTCTTAATAGCTCGAAAATTCTCAGGATGGATGCCCGCAATTTTCGCAGCCTTTTGGAATGTGCTGTGTGTTTGATTTGAGCAATAAACGACCAGCTTACCGAGGTTGTCCTTCCCCACTTGGCTTAGCATTTCATCTCTAGCAGCAAGAAGGGTGCACAAAATGGCTTCACAAGTACTGCCATGGATAACACCACCGCCATTTCCTGAGAAGAGGAATGAAAATGGTAGCTGAAGCATTTCTCCAAGCCAATCCATTATGATGCCTTCAAGTTCGGTTGCAACGGGTGAAGATATCCAGTTGAATCCCACCAAGTGAAATCCTGAGCAAAGCATTTCGCCAATAAATCCTGCAGTGCTGCAATTGGAATTGAAGTAGGCAAAGAAGTTAGGACTTTGCCAGTGGGTAATGCCAGGCATTATATGGCTTTGCACATCCTGAAGAATAGTTTCGATAGGTTCAGGATCGTAAGGAGCGGATTGAGGTAAGATTTTTCGAAGATAATCAGGTTTAACTTGGCTTAGAACAGGGTATTTTTCAATATTCATATAGTAGTCAGCAATGAAGTCTACAATCATATGGCCTTGTCTTCTTAATTCCTCAGGGTCTAAAGGCTTCATTTGGGGTTTGGTATCTGGTAAATCTTGGTTGATAGCATGGCCATTCGAAGATGTGTTTTCTTTTGGAGGGGAATTCAACCACATTTTGGAGTGCAAAGAAAAGAGAGTTGGAGAAGCTTATTTACTGATATGTTGCAGTGTTGTGCTTGGAAATCCGAGGTCTTATTTTCAGAATTTATAAGAACTTCCAAGGTAGAATACGGTGGTATATTCCAAGGTACATTATTTTATACTCATATATATATATATATATTTTTTTTTTTTTTCTTTTTTGATATGATTTTATACTCATTTTTTTAGTTATTAAAATTGTTTCATATTATAATTTTTTAATGTTTTGATTATTTTTTATTGGTTTATATATACAATTACACTTTTCTTAAATTTATATAGAGATTTACAAATTGTTTCAAGGAAAAATTATATTTTTTTCCTGAATTTTAACTTAATCTACTTTTTTATCTCTGCATTTTTTAAATAAACTTTTTTATCTGTTAAATAAAGAGCAATTTTCCATTAAAACCATGGGTATATTATAATTAGTATCTAATATTACCTTCCATTGGTCAAATGGTCTTCTAAAGCTTTCCACGATGTTTTATCAATTCTTCCTACATTTTTCGGAGAGCAAAGTTGTTTTTCGATGCGTTTTAACAATACTTTTCCGGCGCATATTTCTACACCTTTCTCCAGCAATTTCTGGCAATTTTCTCCGCTGTCAGAAAATTTTCAGACGGCAATCTTCATCATCGATTGGCTCTTTCTATTGGATCTCTCATATCACTCACTAGGCGACGCTGTTGTCACCATCTTCCCCGCCTAGTCCTATTGCTTCATCGCCGACGATATGATTTGTGTGGTATGCATCGATCTAGATATGCATTTTTTCATTTTCATTTTTTTAATTTATCAAAATAATATTAACAATACAATATAACAATATACTACCTCCGTCTTTTAGGTTTCTTTACATTTTTTTAGGGTTGAGTAGATTCAAGTTTGATGTTGATAGTTTGATGGGTTGGGTTAGTTAGATTAAAATATTATTTATATATTATTAAACTACAGTAACCATACTTTATAACTAACCTAAACCTACTTTAATCTACCAAACCCAACCTATCAAACTATAACACCAAACTTCAACCTAAGCATGCTGTTTGAAATGTAAAGAATTCAAAAAGACTGAGGTAGTAGTATTTTATACTTTTTTGAAGTTTTTTTTTCTTACTTCTAACGTAAGTGAGTTGGTGAGTATTTCATATTTAGATTTTTATTGATTAGACTTGCATCGTTGCCATGGTAGATTTAAGCATTAATTTTTAATGTTTTAGCATTATTAATGTTAATATATATATATATATATATATATATATATATATATATATATATATATATATATATATTTTACTCAAAGATCTTAGGTTGGAGTAGTGCTAACTACACTAATTTACTAATATACTAATTGGATGTGTGTGTGTGTCTATGTTAAAAATAAAGTCGAAGTAGTTTTGCTATTTTTATTTATCAATTTTGAGGATATATGTGTTTATGTAAATTTATGTGCTTATATCCGAACTAATACTAACATTATATATCAGTTTATGTTATGATATTTCTCTTTTTTACAATATACAGATTAGCTTATTTGTTAATTGAATAAGAATCTTACACAACAAAAAATTACATATTACGACTTTAAACATAATAATGAATTGGTAGCCAATTAAGTAATACTATCTCCAATTTTTTCATTTCTTTACACCCTAAAAACATAAATACCAATACAACCCTACTTTTCACTAATACCAATACAAAATAATAATAAACAATTATCAACTCTTTACAATACTTACTTTTTCACCAATACCAATACAGAAATAATAATAAACAATTAAATCTACTTACCCAAAAAGGAAACGTAAACAATTGAAAAAATTTGCCAAAAACGGAAACGTAAACAATTGAAAAAA
>CATIWJ010143619.1:0-28401 GCA_949640765.1 Croton laevigatus | reverse complement strand
ATTGTCAGCTGGAAACTTGATATAGAATCTATCTTTTGTAAGCAGCCTGAGGATAAGTATTTTACAAGCTAATGAGCTACTGCCATCATATATAATGCATCATGTGGTTTTTGAAATCAAGTAAACTAGACAAATTATATGGGGAAATTTTTGTTATTTACTTGCATAGACAAGTGTAATTTCCGGTTTAGTAGTAACTCTAGATAGCTTGTTAGCTATATTATGCCTATTGCCTAATAGGTAAAATCAGCATGCCTGGCGCCTCCCATGGACAGGAAACTAGGTAGGTATGTGTTTTGTTTCGGGGTCTCTCTAATTGTGTTATTGGGTTTAATTGAAGGCTTCAATTCTTTTTCAGCATTCTACAACGAATAATGATGTATTGATGATTTTATCTGTTTTAACTTGCTAGCAATTATACCAAAAGGCACTCGCAATCAAGTCAGCTATTCCGCATCCCAGGATAATGGGAATAATTCGAGAATGTGGTGGGAAGATGCATATGGCAGAGCGTCAATGGGCTGAGGCAGCAACAGATTTCTTTGAAGCTTTTAAGAATTATGATGAAGCAGGGAACCAAAGACGTATACAGTGCCTAAAGTAAGTTTTGTGTTTCTTGTCTTCATTTCTTTCTTCTAATCAAAAAGATCTAAAAGATTTATATCAAGCACTTGGAAGAAATGAAGAATAACCTTGCTTTTGTGACTGAAATCTAACATGATTCATTTGCCAACACTATAATATGCACAGCAAATGTTAGAGAAATATCGAGTGTGTTGTTTTCTTAATATTCCCTCTGTCCCATAGTACTAGGCATACTTTCCTGTTCCAGAATATAGACATTTCCCTTTTTAAGACAAAGTTATTTGTTAATTTTCTATGATACCATTATATAATTTGCATATTTATCATGAAAACCATATTACATATGATCTTGAAAAACTTCAACTACCATCACTATTAGTCATGAAATTTCTAAATGACAATTCATATTGTTAAGATTCAGTGTCTAGTGCTAAATAAGGGTATTATAGTAAAAAAAGGTACAGTTTAACCATGATCTTAAAGTATGTTAACCATGTTGGTCCGCAGATATCTGGTTTTGGCAAACATGCTGATGGAATCTGAAGTAAATCCATTTGATGGTCAAGAAGCAAAACCGTAAGTCTTAGTATCACTATGCATCACCATGATTATGCTTTTCCTACGTATTGTGCAACTTTCTCATGATGGTTTCAGATATAAAAATGACCCTGAGATTCTGGCAATGACGAACCTCATAGCAGCATATCAACGAAATGAAATATTAGAATTTGAGAAAATTCTCAAGGTATTCTTAATGTATTTTCGGAAATATGTTATTTCTGTTCTTTCTTCTTGTGCTTAATTTTTTTAGTTGGACATTTCAGAGTAACAGAAGGACAATAATGGATGATCCATTCATTAGGAATTATATTGAAGATCTCTTGAAGAATGTCAGAACTCAAGTCCTCCTCAAGCTTATTAAGCCTTATACAAGGATCCGGATACCTTTCATATCAAAGGTGAAAGACATGGTTGCTTTCTGAATATTTAACCAGTTGTTCCAATGACGTTGGCATCCTCTGATCATATTATATTATTCTGAATTTGGTTGATTATCAGGAACTCAATGTGCCTGAAAAAGATGTTGAGCAGCTGTTGGTCTCACTAATATTAGATAACCGTATTGATGGGCATATTGACCAAGTGAACAGGCTGTTAGAGCGTGGTGACAGGTATCATATATTTAATATGCTCTTCTGTTTTGGGTACGAGTTCTTAATTTTCTGAACCTGTATCCAAAGTTTATCAGCAGAGTTTGTTATATATATATATTTAATATACTCTTCTGTTTTGGGTACGAGTTCTTGATTTTCTGAACCTGAATCCAAAGTTTATCAACAGAGTTCGTTGCTATTACTATAGCCATCATGATCATTTATCTTTGTAAAATCTAACTCAGGTCAAAGGGAATGAAGAAGTACACTGCCATCGATAAATGGAACACGCAACTTAGATCACTTTATCAAACTGTTGGCAACCGTGTGTTTTGAGGTTGTGTCATGATTTCATCTGGTAGAGGTAATTTCTTGAGTACTTTGGAGGGTAAAAACAGAAGATTTCCTTCTATTGTGTTGAACAACTTCATCTCATAGATGGTACTTGTATAAGCTATCATTTAGATTCAGTTGTGTGTTTTATAGCTGTTCCATTTTGAAGAAAATGCGGGTAGAAAATGTATAATCTGTAGTACATATGATTTTGATACTGAGAAAGCTCCAACCTTAAAATGGACCAACCTATCCCAATTTAATTTCACATATGCTTTTCTTCCTTTGAACAAATTTGTTTGGTTCGTTAGGGATTTGTTGAGTTTGTTTTTATAACTGTACTGAGAAAAATGAGGGCAGAATCTGAATATGCACAATCAAATTTCAAACATCATTGATGTATGCATACACCCTTGAACAAGGGCATAACTAGTGTTGACTGTTGAGCACAATGGGTTGAACGGAACTAATATTGGTTGGTTTGGTTTAAATCAAAACTCTATTTTTCAAAAATGAACTGCAAATTTTTAAATCTTTAGCCCAATCAAACAGAACCGATTAGGACTGAGCAAAATTATTTGGGTAAATCGGCCAATTTGGTCAAAATGGTTAATTCGGTTTGGTTTACAAAATCAACAATTTTAATTCGGCCAAAAAATGAAAAAAAGTTTGGTTCATTCGATTTGGTTTGGCCTCGGATGAATTGAACCGAATTAACCGAATTCTTTCACACTATTTGGAATACTAAAACTTAATTTACATTTATTTCAGCCTCTGACTCTTCCTGTATTTCATCCCTCCGCGAACTGTAGCCTGCAATCATCACCCTCGGCCTCTGCGCCTCTTTCTCTTAAATTGCTTGTTTTCATATTACGCCTAGCCTTCATCTGCCATTTTATGTTCTGCTTCCTCTAAACTTAGGAGAACAGAAGATTTCTTTGAATCAAGCGAGACAGACAAGGAAAAAAAAACGGAGATAGTAACTGATTATCTAATCATTGGTTCTACAAAGGTTTTAAACGGCTCAAACAGATATAGTTGTTGATTCTAGTTTTGATTCCAATCGTTGGCTTCTCATTTTCAGATAAGTTTCTCTTTTATTTTTCCATTTTAATTCAAATTGGTTGATGTTGATTGTGATTTATTTGAGATGTTGATTGTGATTAATTCTATTAAAATATTGGTTTTCTTTTTTTTCCATTCAATTGGGTTTGATTTATTTTTGCTTTCATATGCAATGTGGGTTTTTGATTGATTTTAATTTATATATCTATTGCTTAAAAGATTAGAAGAGAGATTACATATTATATATCAATTTTTGGATTTCTCTTTTTTCTTTTTTAGAGTAATGAAATATTCGGGCAATTCAGCCAGAGTTGCCAGAATACCCTAAATTTTGAGTAATTTGAAAATTAATATTTAATTCGATTAAATTGGTAATTCGACCAAAGAAAAAAAAATTCCCTGCTATACATATTCAGCGAAGCATCTGAAAAAAATTACTCGATGTCGTTGAATGTTCACCCTTAGAACTGATAATCAACTTGGTTTATTCAATTAAGAAATTTAAATGATTGAATATCCTTAATATAAAAATCTAAATTTGATTTTTTTTTTTCCCTTTTTTGTCAAACTCGAACTGATGGTTTCTTTTTTTTTTTTTTATTCTTAAAAATTTAAAAACAGAATTGAATCAGGTTCAGTTCTATCGATTTATCGGTATCCACAGTCGTTACTCACCCCTAGACATAAAGTCTTTGCTCAACGGCATATACGAATTTTATGCCAATTTTATTCATGGCCGGCGGGAAATGAAAACGAAATTTCCAATGAAAATTTCAAAATTTCACAATCTAGAAATAAGAACAATGCAGTTAGACAAATAATAAAGGGAGAAATACAATTTTGTCACTATATTTTTTTTAAATTAAACTAATAATTGTTTTTGTTTTCATATTTTAAAAAAATTATACTTTTTTTGTCCTTTTTCGCTGAAAATGGTGATAGAAATTAAAAAATCATATCTTATTTGAATCGTTTCTTTGCAATGAGTATAAAGCTGACCTTAGTTTGACTAAAATAACACATATTTTTCAAACTAGCTGAAAAGTACTACCTCTGTTTTTTTTATTTCTTTACATTTACTATTTCATTAATACCAATACAAATCCACTTTTCACCAATACCAATAAAAAAATAATAATAAACAATTACAAAACTTACTATAAATGGAAATGTAAACAACTCAAAAAAACACCCAAAAACGGAAATGTAAACATCTCATAAAAATGGAGGTAATAATCAATTAACTGAACGATTTTTTAGATTTTTTGGCAAATATGTATTATTTTTGTTAAACTGATGTCATATTTGTAATCAGTGCAAATAAATAATTCATATGAAAAAAGACTTATTAATTTTTATCATTATTTCCGGTAAAAAATAGACAAAATAGTATAATTTTTTAAAATACAAAAATAAAATAAATTATTATATAAAATATATGAACAAATGAATTTAATTTCGAAAAAGATAGGGACCAAATTATATTTTTCCAATAATAATAAATAGATTAAGGTCCTAGTATTCCTCTTAATCCACCCCTAAATAAGCTATTGGTCTAGTTCGTAAAGGGAGTAGGAGATGGGTCGAGGCCCGAGGGGATTGCAACATGAAGTGTAGGCGAGAGTGTACGAGTTCGATGGACCATAGATACAAAAAGTGCCAAAAAAGGCCAAAAAGGCATAAATAACCATTTTTAAGGTTTTAAAATTCAAAAATATCCTCTCAAGTTTTAATATCCAAAAATAGCCTCTTTAAATTTTAAGCCTTAAAAATAATTTTTTTTAAAAAAAAAATAGAGACAAAAATAACTTCATCTATTAAAAAAAAAAAAAAAGCTGATTGACCCTCCATACCTTATTCATATTCTATTTATAAAATATTCACAAACTGTTTAGAAATTGTTCATAAACTGTTTATATTTTATTTATAAAATTTTCACAAATTATTCGTAGTATATTTATATTCTGTTCATAAAATTTTTTCAAAAAGAAGAGATATTTTTAAACCAAAAAATCTTTAAAATACTATATGTATCCAAATTTTTTTTTAAAAAAAACTATATAAAAGCCTTTTTTTTTTAAAAAAAAAAAAAAACTTCTATCCTTCTTTTTTTTGTGTGCGTGTTACACGTGTATGATAAATAAATATATATATATATATATATATATATATATATATATTGTTCTGGTTGGTACGTTGAGCTTAATCATGGTCTAGAAGGGTGAATTGAAGTGGAGGGTCAGCTGATAAATGTTGAATAACTATAACAGCTAATCAATTTTTTAGGGAGAAATTAATAGTAAACAAGGTTTTAGTTTAATTTAATAGAATAATTAATGTAAGCAGATCTTCTACCTACTCACTCATTTACTCACGTGTCTATTTAAAAAAAAAGAATTCGACTGCTAGTACTAAGTATGAAAAAATGGTTGTGTTTGTATAAAATAAACCAAGAGAGTATTTATTATTTCGGAATCATCTATTAAAGAAGAGGGTGATGCTGATATTAATATGTGATTACATAAGGACGAGTTTTTTTTTTTTAAGAAAAATAAAATTATAAATTATTTGTATTTAGTCACGAGATTAATTTTAGAAGTTCGCAGTTTATAAATTTGACTTTGTTTAAAAAATATCATATAAAGTAATTAGAACCATTGAGTTTAATGTCTCAATGGTTTTACTTATTTTATATGATATTTTTATAATAGAGTCAAATCTGCAACCTTCTAAAATTGATTTTAGGAATAAATATAAATAATTAATAATTTTTTTAAAAAAAATTAAAAAAATAAAAAATCATCCGTATATACGGACTAAAGAAGACAACAAGTTTATATATATATATATATATATATATATACTCTATTCTAAACTAGAGAAAATTAAAGTAGGAGATTGAGATAAGACTTGAATCTAAAATCTCAGTCCCTAAAAAAAAAGTGTATTGCCACTAAGTTATTCTCTTGGGCTTAAAAAATAACAAGTTGTCATTATTAAATTTTTGAATTGGTTTGGGTTTATACTTCCTCTTTCAAGGAAATATAATTTAATGTCCCGCTTGAAATTTATGAGTCTGCGCTACTAGGCTTGACATTTGTCATTATTAAATTAAATTCCGTTCATCCATGATTATTTGGACAATAACTTTTAAAATTGAATGTAGTTAGAATGCCTTAAAAACTGAATTTTACTTGAAAAGCTCATTTTTATTTCTCTTGCAACCTAATATAATAATCTTGGACCTTAATTAAACTAAACTATCATTTTTGAGGAGTAAAAACAAAAGAACCCACTCGTGAAAGAGGCAACAAAATGAACCACAAGCAGCACATTATATATAAGCTAATGCTAAATGTATAGCAATCTAGTCTAGCTAGCAGGCAGTTAGTACGTTGTATTGTAATCTGTTGATCATAATACGAATCCCCATTTAGACATGTATTGGTCGGAGAGGATCACTCTTTTTATGTGACTCATAAATTAAATCATTCCTTTGAATTAAAATAAAATAAAAAATAAATAGATCTTATCCGATTTGAAATGTATACGTAAAATCATACATTTTTTTCCTATAACTGTTACCTAACCTTCGACATTACATTAAACCCTTGCAAATTCTGCACTTCAGACTCTAAAAATTAAATATTATCCTGTCTAGACCGGACACCTTAATTTTTTGTTTTTCAGGAAAATACCAAATGTTATTATGTTTTGAGAACAAAATTATAATTTAGCTTTTATACATTCTGAAATATAATTGAACTAGAAATATAGTTTCTTCCTTTAAAAAAAAAAAACACTTCTGCATATGCCTCGATCGAGAATTTTGACACATGCATGATTTTGATTTTTTTTTTTTTGACTCGTATGGTAAATTGTTTATACTGAGTCCCGAGATCAATTTTAGTGGATTTTAGTTTACAGAAATTGACTCTGTATTATAAATTTTATATGATTGCAAATTCAACGGTATTAATTATTTTATGTTTAATTTATAATACAGAATCAAATTCTACAATCTGTGAACCACTGAAATTGATCTCGATACTAAGTAGAGACCATCCACTGTGCAAATTTGGACAAAAAAATTTAAAAAAAAAAAATCAAAATTATGGAGGTATGGAATACTCAATCGAGATCTCCCACGTTAGCCAAAAAGGAAATACTGAACATTTTAAATATGTATATAAAGCAGAATGTCCCACCTAAGGGAAGATGCGAGTTTTTCGATGTATCCAAAAACACCTTCCTTCTTAGTTGACGTATGATTGATATTGATACTATTTGTAGTACCTGTGGTCTTGCCCATGAATCGGTTGAACATATATTCCTCCATTGTCCTATTGCTAGGAGTGTATGGTTACTCTCTCCTTTGCGATTGCGGTTAAATGATGAGATTTCATCTGTTTCTGGTTGGATAGTGGATATTGTTCGGTCCTACACAGAGACAATTGCTTTTGATGATTCTTTGGTCAATTTGGAATGCTAGGAATGATAGGGTTTTAAGGACATTACTCCTTCGGAAGTGGTTATGGTTAATGAGGCATTGAGCTTATTATTTGATTTCCAGGATGCTGCTTCTAAATTGTCTGCTGGTCGGAATCCGTTACCTGTGCCTTGTCCGTCTTCTTGCCTGGCACCGGATATTGGTTCGGTCAAAATTAATTCCGACGTTGTTGTTCCAGATTTGGGTGGTTGCGGGTTTGGTTTTATTTTATCATTAGGAACCAAGGACGTAGCCAGAGATTTGTGGGAGGTGGGTCCATTTGCTAAAACTCAGCAATAATTTTTCCATTTTCTAAACCCCAGCAATAAATTTTATAAAAAAGAGTAAAAATGTTCTTAACTAAGCTCGAACCCGAGGCCTTCAGGCTTTATCTACTGCATCACTTGTGTAACTTAGTTTATCTTCTCTACTAATTATATATATTTTTTGAAAATGCATAGAGCCCAACGCCCCACTTGACCCTACGTGGCTACGTCCCTGTTAGGAACCATTGTGGTAATGTTCTTGCAGCTGGATGTGAATTTGTGCAGCAAGAGCGTCGTGTTAATGATGCCGAATTGGGAGCTGCTACAGTTTCTTTGGGTTATACTTTGGTAATTCTTGAGGTAGATTCCCTCCATGTGGTTCAATTTCCTCGGTCTGATGTTGTTCCTAGGACCGTGCTTGGCTCTATGATAGTAGAGTTGGAAGATATTGTCGTTGCCTTGACTAATTTTCGTGTGAGTTTTGTCAAAAGGGAAGGTAATTGTGTTGCTCATGAGCTAGCACAATTTTGCAAATTCTGGTCACAGTAATGCCGGTGTGCCGGTAGATAATCTTCCTCTTTGTATTCAAATGATGGTTCACCGTGACCTTGCTGGTCTTTCAGTTTAATGAAATTCAATGGTTTTTCCCTAAAAAAAATTATATATTAGTTACAAGACTAAGCATGTATTATAATTTTTTACTCAAAGATGGATCAAAAGTGCAAATTGATATATATATTTCATTATTAATTAATTATTATCTCTAAATGTGTACAATGAGTAGTTATGTAATTATATAAAAAATAAATCAGATTAATTATTATTTTATTAAAATGATCCGACCATTTTGAACTATTTAGAGAGATTAGAGAGAGATTACTTTTATATCATAATGTTATATATCAAAGAAAAAAAAATGTAGGAAAGATTAATAAAAAAAAAAAGGAAAAATACTATTTTATTCTTATATTATTCAGATATGGAACTTCAACTAATTTGTTCTTGTATAGTTTATTTTATCCACGTGTTTTATTCTTCTATAAACTAAATGATGACAAAAACTGGCAAATCATATCTCATATGAGTAGTTTTTTTTACTGAAACAATACATATTTGCTAAAAATGCTTTAAAAAAAGTTCAATCAATCAATAGGATTTTTAGCTTTTCTGAAAATAGGTGTAATTTTCATAAAAAATAATGTCATATTTATAATAAAAAAAATTCAAAAAATACATAATTTATTAATTTCTATCTTCGTTTAGTCAAGGAAACGATAAAATAGTGTAATTTTTCTAACACAAACAAATGAATTAACTTTTTTTTTAAAAAAAAAAATTGACACAAAATAGTATTTTTCTCCTAATAAAATGTAGTGGTGAATATATAATGCATATTCCAACCATAAAAGGAAAAATGGATCAAAAGGGAAGGAAATAAGCATAATAATAAAGAGACAAAAGTACAAGAAGGCATAATAGTAGCATATATGAACCCACATAGATGAACCCCAATCACTACCATCTCTATGCATATCTAATAACCATATATTACTAAACCCATGGCTCTTTATAGGAATCTTCTTTCTTTCTTTCTTTTTATGCTTTTGGGACCGCACTTCTTAACAATATCCCACTGTCTGTCTTCTGTTTTTTATTTACATATTATTTAATTTACCAAAGTTTTAAACTTTAAAATTAATTCTCACCGTAAATTATTTTATTAGTTCTCTCTTTGTGAGAATATGTTATTCTATTTTCTGAGGGTTTGTTTTCTTTCTTTACGAGAATGTTAAAATTCTATTTTTACGAGGGTTTGTTTTATTTTCTTTACGAGAGCGCTCAAGATATTATATTTGTTGGAAATAATTTCAACGAGAAATACAATTTTAATTTTTAAGGCCAATTATGAATGTAAAAATCATTAGGCTAAACTTTACGAAAGACTTAAAAATGGGCAAAAATTGCCGTAGAAAATATCAAGCAGTCAAACTTATTGAGTGAAACAAGTTGCAAATTGAAATTCAATAGTTTAATTTTGATTTGTAAAAATAGATGAATTGTATTTCAATTAAAGTGAATTATAAAATATATATGTTGATTGTTCAACGAGTTGGGGCAACGATCATACATGTCTACCCTGCAGGGATTAAAATATACATATATTGCATTTATTTTCTTTATGCATTTGCCACGATATATTATAATATTATACACCACTTAATATTTTATTTCATAGAAAAGGTAATTTAATTATGTTAATTTTCAGAAACTTTCTCTGAGAATATAAACACTGCTTTACGTCAATTTCATACCAAAATCGTTAAGGAAGTAAGTTAGATTTGCTATACTCAGCAAGAGAATTAAATAACATCAATAATACATACCTTATCCGAGGCATTGTTAAAAAATTATATTTAATTCAAACTCTTTATTTTGTTTTTTTTAATATAAAGAGGTCATTACCAGATAACTACATCAATGGAATAATCTTATATTCTATGCATCAAATAGATACTTACAGTGCGGTTGGTAAGAATCGAACTCGAAATCTTTAAATTCTATAATTTTTGTGCTAAGTAGGACAATTAACATGCTACATCAGTTAAAAGTTTTGTATCCATGTTCTACTTAAACAAAATTTCTTAAATAAATTAAATTTTATTTATTGTAAAAAAAAAATTAAATTTTATTTAAATTTAATAATATGTTTTCTTGTAATTAATGTATTGTTGTTATAGTAATCGAATCTACCAGACAAAATACATGTTGCAAGTTTAAATTCAATATCAAATTTTTATTTTGTATGGATTAATTTTCATTTGCACAAAGAAATAAAGTTGAATTTCAATTTTTGCAATTTTTTCTAAGCAATAGAGTGTTTTTCTATTTTTTCAAAAAACAAATTAATCTTTTTTCCAGAAAGAACTATTAAAGAAAAAAGTACTAAAAATAATTTAATTAATCTTTTTCTTAATTGATTATCTTCCAATTATTAGCTTCTATAATCCGAAGTAATTAATTCTAGTTAAACAAACATCAATCTCTCGTCTTTTTTTTTCCCTTTTTTCATTAGATACAAAATATCAGTATGGTTTACATAGCAAATATAGCCCTCTTTTGAGTACTAAATTAGTGTAACAATGTGAATGTCGGAAAACGAACTCAAAACCTTCAAATTGGTGCTAAAAAGAAATTTATTTCAAATTCAATTAAGTTTAATAAACTTTGATTCTAATTATAACTGATTCCGTAAGATTAATTTAAAATTAAGTTCGGAATTTTTCACTTGAAAGCCAAAGCAGCAATTATCGAACACTACAGCAGGCTGAGAGGATGAATTATACCTTTTGCAATTTGATCAATAAAATATAATTTGATATTGGATTCCAACACAACACAAATAAAAGAAACAGCCAGCTGACCAACATGTTGAAATTATTTTTACAATTTATTTTTAAAAGAAAAACTTGTTTCTTATTATAATATATTATTATGGAATATTATTTTTTTAATGAATCATCTATTTCCGTAGCTTGTACACCAGGTCTGACTAATCTGTTTCGTAGTTTAGTCATAGTTAAGATTTCGTGAATGCATTTATTGAGATGAATCTGAAATTTTTCCTGTAAACTTAGTCTGCATTGCCAACCGAGCTCCAATCTCCCCTGAATTATTGTTTTTGAATTTAAGGAATCCCATAAATAGGAGTAGAAAGCAACTATTACCTCGTGAATTTTGTGTAAAATGCATTGAAATATAAAAAATAATTGATGTCGTTTTCAACATATATATATATTCAAATTTAGTTTCATTTTCAAGTATATAAAATGCCAAAAATTAGTGAGACATCCATAGAATATAAAAATAATGGAAAAGGACCTTATTTTATTTTGTCATTTCACCTCAATCTCACTTTCAACTTTCACATTCACGATGCTTAGTTTTAGAATTTCATTTTTTAAAAAATTATTTCAATTGATAGCTATTTAGGTTATTAAATTTAAATTTTAGGCTTAAATAACAATTCCACCCGATACTTTCCATTCTGTCAAAAAATTACCCTATTTTGACTTTTAATACGATTATACCTTAATATCAAAAGGTAATCCAAATTTCATCTCAATTATATTTTATGGACTAAATTGAAATGATTAAATATTCAATTTAGCACATGAACTTGTATGTGATGCTCAATTTAGCCTTTTTTTTCCCCCTCATTTATATCAAATTCAATAAAATTAATAATTTAATCAATTTTAGAGTTGTTAGTATCATTTGTTATCTATATTAATGAATTTATGCATAAATTTTTAAAATGCATAACCAAAAACTAAAATAAATTTGAAATTACAATCTTTAATTTAATAATTTTGTTAAAATTTAAGGGGACAAATTGATGAAAAGATTGAAAATTGGACAAGTTGAACATCATATACAAGTGCAAGGTCAAATTGAAAATTTATTTAATTCAATTTAGTCCATAAAATATAAATGACGTGAAATTTGAATGAGCTTTTAAAATTAGGGTGAAAAACGTATCAAAAGTCAAATTATATTTTAGAAATCTAAATGTACTACATGTCATATTTTTTAGATTATTAAATAATATCATATTTTAATTGTTAGTATATATATATATATATATATTAGTAAATACACGTATTCACTCAATCAAATATGACATGTAGCCAATATTTGAAACTTATTAATATTTTAGTAAAATAAAGTCACCAAAGATCAAAAGGTCCTGATTCAAACTTTGGGGGTAACTAAAGGCAAAAAAAAAAATAAAATAAAATCACCAAAGTTGATACTTGTTATGTTGGCACAATATAAAATGGGTTCAACAATGATATAAGTTTAATTTTATCATTTATTCTTCGGAATTTGAAAAAAAATTAAAATTAGAAAGAAACTTAAACTAAAATCAATAACATCAAAGAAAGCAAAACAATAAAATGAACTTAATTTTTTTTGAATTGCAACATAATCTCAATTCTCAAATATAAAACGTAACTGAAAAGAAAATAATAATGATAATTTCTCTAACTGTAATCTAGCTTTTCAAAAGTACTAGAACATGCTCAATACTATAAATGTAAACATAAAAAAAAGAAAGAAGAGAAAAAAAAAAAACATTTGAGGTTTGAGTTAAAGGTTTAAACATAATTAACAATAAAAAGTGTTATTTACTTAAATGATCCACATAACTGCCTTCGTCAACTACTTAAGCCCAAATCCACAAGCCTAAAATGGTTAATCTAAGTTGACTAAATAGTTAGTTGCTCTAACTTATATATCATAGCAAATTTCAATAAATATCCGATGTGAGATTTCACAATTTTATTCTTTTATTCTTGATTAAGAGTTTCACAAGAAACCTTTTGATCACCTTTCCCATATGTGTCTTTGATTTGCTAAAAAAGCAATCTCCATGAGTCATCATTTTCTAAATCCATGACTGCATAGGGTAATAGGAATATGTGTCCTACTGCATCTTGTGTCGAGACTATCATCATTGTGCCTTTGTATTTTTTTTTTAGGAATGTGCCATCGACGACAATTGTCGGTTGGCAGTATTTCTAATCCTGAATTGAGGCATTTAGGACAATGTGGACATACTCGAAGTAGCTATTGTTATCTATTTTTATGTTGGTGTTGGTGATTGGGTTTGTTGCATATAGGTTGTTTAAGTATATCAGAAGCTTTGCATATTATTCCTTTGGTTTTTCTCTTATTGCATCTACTGCTTTTTCTTTTGCCCTCATTGCTTTCATGTATTTTATTGTTATATCATGCTGCATTTGCATTTCATCTATTATATCTGCTGCTGTGCATTTTGATTTGGGGTTTATAAATTTGCTCTTGATCATTTCTACTACAATATCTGATGAGGCTTTCTTTTGCTGCTACTACAAATGCTGTAAAGTGCAACTGTGTCTTTTTTTATAAGTTGTTATCTTGAATATGTTGTTGTATTGACTTGCCTTGACACAATTTTCCATGTGCAGTCTTTATTGGCATATATTAGTATGTACTTACATGGATATTTATTTAATTTAGATGTTATTTTTCATTTTTAGATTCTACTTTGAACATTCTTTAAACAACAGTTATACAAAGTTTGAACAGTCTGTCAAAATGTGTTTCTTTTTTTGTGTACGTTTTTTGCTTGACATGTATGTTTTGATTTTGAAGTGCTTGTTAAATGCATATAGGTTGATCACTGATTTAAATATTTTCTTGTCTTTGAATTTGCTTCCTTTTTGAAATTTTATTTCCTTTGGGGTGGCGGTGATCCCTTGATTTAATCTTTCCTTTTCTTAATCATATGCATCTGTTTTGCTGCCTATATCTTATATTGTTGAAGAAGCTAAAGATGTATCATATATCAAATTGCATTCTATTGCAATGATGTTCAAGGGCTGTTCAAAAGATATTGAATTCTCTGGTGCTCATTTTCTTACTAAATTTGTGCTAGATAAATCTACTTGCAATATCATGTTGTATTCTTTTTTAGTTATACAAAGTGGATGATCTATAATATTTTCTTGGTCTTTTTGTGTTTTCAAATAGAAATTCAAGCTCATATCACTGTTTACTTGCAATTTTTTGTCGTTTCCCTTGAAATTTGAGTTGCCATTCGTTTGATTTAAGTTTGAATTCTGTGTACACAATCGATTCCATTGTTTGGAAAGTACATTCGATTAGTAGGATAATCTCTTTAATATTATAATATTTATACTCATTATTTTGCCAATATCCACCATGAAATAATTGTAGTTTGATGTTTATGGAACCAGCAATCAATTTAAATCAACATTATAACATATTTTTGTGGATTTGATATATTTTTTATAGTTGAAGCATTTTATCAAATATATTTGTGTATTTGATTTTTGTGTTATATGATTACAATTCTAATCAATTCTAAATATGAAACTAATATGGTTTTGTGAAAATTGGGTTTACTTACTTGAGGATGACATTTTTGTAGTATCATTTTTTTGCTTTTTTGGTGTTGCATTGCTGTTGGATTTCTCCCTTTTCTTCTGTTTTTTGTTCTGGATTTGCAGCTCCAGTCGTTGCTTCTATTTTTTTTTAGGTGTTTTGTGTGTTTGTTAATAGTGATTTGTTAGTTTTTGGCTCTCATTTGCTGTTAGTTTTGATGTTTTTGATGAATTTCTTAAGTTTGGGAAGTTATTTGATTGTCTGGAAAGTTTATTTTGCTTTATTTGTTGATTTTTTGTTTTGATTTTATGTATTTTTGAGATTTTTTTTTTTTGTGTTCAATTGCTTGGGAAAGGGATGTAGTAATTTTTTGTCTTTTTGTTTTTGGTAGGTTAAATAAAACTAAATATTAGGTAATTAATTTTATCATAATTTGTTAAAAAAGTAATTAATTTTATCAATATTTATTAAAAAAAAAAGTTACTTTTATTTATTTATTTTTGTCTAATATAGTAAACTTTATTAAAAAGTTAATTAGTTCTGTCAAAATTTGTTAAAAAAAAAATTTGCAACTTTTGTCATATATATATATATATATATATATATATATAAATAAAAGTAGGACACTCATCGTACTTCATGTACATCATTTGATACAAGTTTTCCACTCCCCTTATCTGATCAATGCTACTTTAGTCATTTTCTTATGGGAAAACAATGCCAGTGTAGTCTTAACACTTGTATTCAACTGCGATGGTGATGGTGATAATTTCCTGCTGAAACCAATCATTTCTTTTGTTAAATAATTAATAATGTTTATGCGTATTTCTATATTCATCAGCAAAATTTATCAGCAGTGCTGATCATTCTCTAATGGAGTCAAACTAATATTTTTTTTATTAAATTTTGAAAATATATACGTTTTTTTTTTATGTAATGTGAATTTCGATTGAGTTTAGTGACAGTGGAGCCAAGTAAATCAAAATTCATTGTTTTGGATTTTTATTTTTTAAAAAGTACAGCGTTATTTGTAAATTTAAACTTAATTTATTGTCGGCTCTGCAATTAGAAAAAATTATTCTAAAAATAGTAAATGCGGTAAATTTGATCGTTTAATTTGTTTTATTCATTTTACTTCTCCGTAAATAGAATCTTAATTCCTCCTACAGAAGGAAAGTAACTTTCCAAGCTACGAGGTAGGAAGTGAAACTTTAGGAGTTAGAATTGGAGAATTTAAATGCATTATCAAAACATAATTAATTTAATTATATGGAGATTATTGTCTTTTAAACTAAGAAAAAAATTTATAATTTCATCTCAGATATTTTATCCATATTCCTAATTTATTATATAATTTGTGTATAATTGTTATAAAATTATTATATTTTGAAACTGTTTAATTAATAAGTCATTCTTTTAATTTTTGACGGAATATTTCACAAATATATTTAAAAAAAAAAATTAACGAAATATATCATGAATATATAGTGAAAAAAAAAAAAAAGTTAAATGATGCCAAAGTGTAATAACTTTATAATAATTATGTACAAATTAGATGATAAAATAGTGATATTAATTAAATCGCACGGATTCCCGGAAAAATGTGTCTGAAAAAATATAATAATAAAAATTGTGGTAATGTACAAATCTAAAGGACGTCACTGTATCGTATTTTTTTTCTAGTTTCTGTGAATCTCAAAATTTCTAATTTTATTTACAAATAAATTTTAATCCACAGCACGTGGTGAAGGAAATGAATATTTAAGATCCAAATAAATTTTTTTAAAAAAAAAGTTTAATAAATTTGACAAGTTGATTAATTAAAATTACAGAACAAAATTTCGAATTTTCATCCTATAAATCGGAATTTTCTCACTCACATTCAAATTCTATAATAATTTTCCGGGAAAAGAGAAACAACAAACCAACATCAGAGAAGAAGAGAAAATCCCCATTACCAGAAAAAGAAGGAGAATGAGCAGCAGCCAGCAGCAGAAGTAGTAAAATGGCGAATAGTGTAATGTAGCAAGTAGTTAAAGGTCTTGTCAGTTAGCGATAAAGGCAAAAGAAAAGGAGAAGAAGGCTATGGTTCTATTCTATCTCTCTCTGTCGTTTTTTTTTTTTTTTTAAATAAATATTTTGAATGAGACATATTATTTTTATTATTATTGATGAACACTGATCACACGCAGCATTTCTGTTTCTCGAATTCTAAATCTGCCTTTTCAGCATACTCAAGAGCCATAACTCGCCAGCCTTTCTTCTTATCTTCTCGCTTCAAACATTAATCTTCTGTCAAGTATATCCTCTCTCTCTCTCTCTCTGTGTGTGTCTCTTTCTCTTTAATCATTGAGTTTTCCGTGTTTCTTGCGCAAAATTTTTTGATTCTTTTATTCTCTTATTCAATTGCTAACCAGATACGTTTATATATTTTGTTGAATTTTGGTTTGAACTCTGTAATTTTGACTGTTTTGCTGACACTCCTTTTCATTCCTTGCTGACCATCATCGTTATCATCATCTTCTTTATCTGGGTGCTTTTGATAATCAAATCAAACTTTTTGGAACTTGGGAAGTTACTCCTGTTAATTTGCTTGGTTAGTTCTTAAATTTGATCAGGGTTGTGTTTTTTTTAGGTGGGTTTTTGTTTCATTGAAGAAAATTCTGAATCTTGTCATTTTCTTCTGTTCCTCAACTGGAACTTTTTTGTTAGCTAGCTTCCTGGTAATCCTTCTTGTGCTTCTCGTTTTCTGTCATTTTTGAGAAAGTAATGGGTGTTGAGAAAGAGATCCTTCGTGTTACTTTGTTAAATTCAGTGTTGATATGTATTGTTGTTAACTATAAAATATTTATTTAGGGGTTGGTAGCAGCAACTTTTAATCACTGTTTTCTTTTTTCTATAAAGCTGCTTCAAATTCAAATTCTGCGGCCATATTGGTGATTGGACTTGAGGTTAATTCACTTCTTAAATCGCTTATCATTTTTCTTTCTCAATTTTGCATGTATGATTCATGAATCAGGATGTTTTTATGTTTCTTTCCTCCATATATAATTTCATCTTTGATTCTTTTCTTGCTTTGAAGGGAGCTTAACGTAACGGTAAGATTGTCCCAGTGTGACCAAAAGGTCACGGCTTGGAGCCGTATAATCAGCCTCTTGCAGTAATGCAGGGTAAGGCTGCCTACATTACACCTTCGGGTGTGCGGTTCTTCCCGAACCCTACATAAATGCGGATGACTTCGTGCGCCGGGCTGCCCTAATTCTTTTCTTGTTTTGGATATATTGGACGTTAGGATGTCTCTTTTCCCTTCCAATTCTCATGTTGTATTTTACTTTAAAAAAGTTCAATGTAATTTGATGCTTTGATCTGTCACTTAATTGGTGAAATGTCTATTATAGAGGTTTTCTTTGGCCTGTAAATGGGTTATTGCGCCGTTGTATTGTACTGGCTCATTTGGTTGCTAACTTTGTTAATAATGACGAAGGATATTTCTGTATAATATATCTTTTGTCCGTGATCTATTACTAAGACGTCCTAACATTCAACATTGTTTGTCCTTCACTCTTGGTTGTTATCTTTAGAGACTGGAGTTGGTTGTTTATTTGCAAATTTTGATTGTTGAAATTTTCATATTCCTATGATATATATAAGCCTTGAACATTATGAGATTCCAAAAATCTCTAGTTGTTTGTGTATATGAAGATTGACATCAGGAAATGGTTCAAATATTCATGTTTAAGAAAATTATGTGGCATTTATCTTGAACTTGTGCTTTGATGTGCTTCCAGGAAGAGTGATAAGAAGTTTTCAGAACTGTGAGGATAAGACAGTGAATTTGTAAATCAAGTATGAGTCAACCTAAAGTCAAGCGTAGGGTAGGTAAATATGAAGTGGGAAGAACAATTGGTGAGGGAACATTTGCCAAAGTGAAGTTTGCGAGGAACTCTGAAACAGGGGAAGCTGTGGCTCTGAAGATCCTTGATAAAGAAAAGGTTCTCAAACACAAGATGGCTGAACAGGTCCGGTTAGTCAATTCTGCTTTGTATAATGATGTTATCTTACATGTATTACTGTTTCTTCCCCTGCCTTGTTTCTGTATTGCACTCTCCATGCAGTCTCATTCATAATTTGCAACGCATGGTTTGCTTGATGCCGGCCCTGCTGTTCCGTGGGCTTCTATCTTTGCTTAATATTCTATTGTTGGAAAATTTTTTGTCAAACTAATTTCAAAATGGATTACTTTGCATTTAATTTGATGAAGTATCTGACATCTTTTAGCATGCTTTTGCAGATAAAGCGTGAGATAGCAACAATGAAGCTTATAAAGCATCCAAATGTTGTTCAATTATATGAGGTCTCTCTCTCTATCTTTCTTTCATTTCCCTTAGGCTTTAGTCTTTCCCCTTTTATTTGCATCCATGATACACCTTTTTCTCTTAGATCTTTCTATGCTTTATGTTGTTAACATCAGATTTTTCTGGTTCTTTCATGTATGCACTTGTCTAGAAACAACTGATGGTAACTAAGATACTCATTGCACTTATCATCCATGTAAGTAAAGTTCTTCATGTATTTAAGGAGTGAAGGAGCTCAGAGTTTAACTGAAAATTATAAATAACGCTATGAATTTCTTGGGATCGAATTGTTAATTTTTATTTTGTCATTATCTCACTAATTTTAGTAAATGTTTCTTTTTTATATCTTTAAACATTTTTCAGTTGTATTTGTGGTAAATCATTGGTTCCATGTGGCTGAAAATACAATTTTGGCATTCATCTGCTTTTACATGGTCAAATAATTATGGTCGATGTGTCCAAACTTAATATTTCTTGAAACCCAAATAATGATCATTGCTTCTTTTTTTAATGATAAATTTTCTTTCCAGGTGATGGGGAGCAGGACAAAGATATTTATTGTCTTAGAGTTTGTTACTGGCGGGGAGCTTTTTGACAAAATCGTAAGTTGCTGTATTTTGTGTAAATTATTTTTGTCTGTATTTTATTAATGGTTCGATAGATGTTTGTGATCAAATTAAAGAGTTGCCTCTGGTTGAAATGGTTGGATGTTTCGCTGTTGTTAGCAAGTATTACAAGTCTTTCTGTTGAGCCTTTCTTTGCATGAGTTGACATGTTTTGTCTATGAAGGTAAACCATGGAAGGATGAGAGAGGATGAAGCTCGGAGGTATTTCCAGCAGCTTATTAATGCAGTTGATTACTGCCACAGTAGGGGTGTGTTCCACAGAGACCTCAAGGTACTCTCAACTTTTATTAAGCTGTGAATGAGTAGATCATAACTTTGCTTTTTTTTTTTGTTATTATCACGTACACCTTGGATTGATAGACCTTATGTGATCATTAAAAAAATTTGTAAACTTCATCTATTTCCTCTGTAGCCTGAAAATTTGCTGTTGGATAATTATGGGAACCTCAAAGTTTCTGATTTTGGATTGAGCGCATTGTCCCAACAAGTCAGGGTAAGCATTATGGAGTCTTATTTCTTAGTTTAATTTTATGGTGGATGTCATTTCCTTACAAATCATGGCTATCCACATGTTATATGTTTCTGGGAAGATCCTTAACATATTTGTGCAATGACCTAAAGATTGAGGAACTCTAGCTTATGACTTAGGTAAAGGGTCTATATTGTTGCATATGACTGAATTAGTTAAATGAATTATATTTGTTTATTTTTTTTCCCAAGTGTTTTGTCCTGAATTACCCACAATGTTGTCTTATGTGGCTTTCTTCTGTTTCCTATGTGCTTATTACTGTACTCAAGCGTCCATTGGCAATGTCATGTTTTTCTTTTTTGTTAAATCTCATTGTGGAACCTTGATTAAAGCCAATAATTGTTTTGTACTTTATGCCCTTTATGAGGGAGAATGATTGAACCCATGGAACTTCAGCTAGTAGTTTTGGGTGATGATTTCATAGAGTCACGTGATTTTTAGTTCATGTCTGTAGTGCTACAGCATAGAGTAACCAGAAAAAATTATTGTGGTATTGGAAGAGCCTGCTTTTGGGAGACTAGAATGATACGGTGAGTTGACTATAAGGGAACATATAGTTGCTTCTTCCTGGAGTATCCTGGTGAAGGACTACTCATAGTGTGAGATATAGGTTTCATTTGAGGGAAGGAAGAGAGATAAAGAGAGAGCAAGTCATAGACAGTAGATAGGAAGTAACAAGTGACGAATTGAGCTGGGACTCTCAAATTGGGTGCTGAAATAGGGCAACCTTTCAAAAGGGTGCTGAAATAGGGTATTTGTAGTGGCAGTTTACCACCATTTAGTAAGGACCTCTTTGGAAGAACAAACAAATTCCACAAAGTTTTGTGGAATTCATATACCAATCTTGGTTTTCATGTTTGGAGGTTAAAAAATATGGGTTTCAATTCTAGAAATTTAATTCTAGGAATTGCTTAGAAATATTTCAAATTCCACAAAATTACACAACTAAAACTATTATATCATTCTCTAAGCTCTGTTCTTATTGGTTTTAAAATGTGTTCATTTGTTCCAAACATGAATGTGTGGAACTCAATCTGAATTCCATAATTTAAATTGGGCATTCAAAACATACAAAATTCATTTACCAATGAATTGTATACTTATGATTTATTTTACCAAATAGGCACTAAGTTGGTGATGTTAGTTACTGTCATTAAGAACAAATAATAAGGTCTTTATGTGTCTTGAACAGCAGATGATTGTCATTCCACCCTTCTAATGAAGTCAAAAATTGCCAAGGACTACTCATGGGCCCCACATTACTGCAAACAAAAAGCATTTTGATTAATTATTCTGAAGCCTTACTTGTAGTTCTAGGATTATTTCAATATGAAGTTAAAGCTGCAATTTCCATGTTTTTGTGGAATCTGAATGACCCGAATGAATTATCAAACAAGTCCCAAAAATGATCAACTCATCATTAATTAATAAAAAAATAAAATTGGACTACCTTCAAAACAATAAGGAATAATAGATTAAAGTTGAATGATCATTTGATCGATTGCTTGCATGCCTGGTTATAAATTGAAATAATAAGGATATATCACCAATTACAATCATGATTTAATGATTCAATGTGTGATCATGGTTTTAAGTGCATGGGCTTTAAATGATCACTGTTTTTGGTGGTTCCTAGAGCAGAATGAATTGTTTCTTAATCATTTTATTTGGCAGGATGATGGCTTGCTTCACACTACTTGTGGAACTCCAAATTATGTTGCTCCTGAGGTTGGCATAGCAGTTTTTTTTTTTTTTGACATCTTTATTTCATTCATCACCTTGTTAGGCTGTGGGCATTTATGATGTGTTTTATCAATTCTCAGGTTCTTAATGATAGAGGTTATGATGGAGCAACTGCAGACATGTGGTCATGCGGTGTGATACTCTTTGTGCTGCTTGCAGGCTACTTGCCTTTTGATGATGATAATCTAATGAACCTGTATAAAAAAGTGAGCGTCGTCGCAAATTTTAGCAGATGTATTCTTTTATTGTTACATGCTCTGTGGTTTTCACTTCGCTTCTGTTTGTGCAGATTTCCGCAGCAGAGTTCACTTGTCCCCCTTGGCTCTCTTTTAGTGCCATGAAGTTAATTACTAGAATCTTGGATCCCAACCCTATGACAGTAAGAAATAGTATTTTTCAATAATACTTCCAAAAGTTTATGATTTTAATATTCTGTTTTATATCTCTCTTAGAAATATGTTGCTTGTTACAGTCTACAATGATGACTCTGATTACATAAAGCATGAGGTATCTATACTAATATTGCCTTTACTTAGATGTTATGGAAATTGAGTATAATAGAAGCTCCTAGTTCATGTATGAGTCCAATGCTAGTGAAAATGGTGGAATGTGGTCAATGTTGCCAATACTCGTTTTTAGAGACACTTGAGAATACTCTTGCTTCTTCTGTGATCATCATCATCATCATAGTATTGTTGTTGATAGATGTTGAAGCACTTGTCAAGACCCTTTGAGAAATTGGAAAACTTAAAACCTTCGAAAGTTTAATTAATATCCAAATTATCAGAGCGATTGGAGAAATTGTCAAGCAGCATGTTAAACTGTTACACAACTGGACAAGGACATGACATTCATGCCCTACAGTGATTTCCTTAATCCAAATCCACCAACTAGTTGAGTGGGTTAATAATACAGTTCAATTGAATTTTCACGGTATTTTTATCTGTTCTGTTCTGATTCTCCTGTTTTCCTCTCTAGAAACATAAGAGATCAAAGTATGGGCATTATATATTGCAGAGATGATGTTGATGCCTTCAATTGCCTATGTAATTGGCTTTGTCATGTGTGTATATTGACGTGTCTTAGCTGCATCAAGAAGCAATGTTAAATGTGCCCATTCAAGTTATCTGTCCCACATTGCGTATGTAAAGCTCCATAGCCTCCTTTTAAGCTGTTAGCTCCTCCAACCTTAACACCTGGGTTTTAAGGTTGGACTTGGGTTTCCAATTTCTCCTTTAATAGACTTCTGTGGAGGGGGATTTTCATTTGTCAAAATGTACCTATTCTAGTTTTGTGTCCCACATCACCTATGTGAAAACTGTGACCTCCCTATAACTTATTAGCCTGTCCAACTTTAAACACCTGGGTTTTATGGTTGGGCTTGGGCTTCTAATAATATATGATCAGTGACATGTATGATTGCTTTTGTTTGGTTTGTATTCTAATTTTCAATATTTTTGGGCAGCGCATCACTATACCTGAAATCTTGGAAGATGAATGGTTTAAAAAAGGTTATAAGCCAGCTGTGTTTGAGGAAAAAGAACATACCAGCTTGGATGATGTTGAAGCTGTTTTCAAGGATTCAGAGGTAACTTCTGTAACAAGCTTCATTATAATAAAGTGCTTGCAGCAATTCTTTTGTATTTCTTGATGATTTTGTTTTTTGAAGTTTTCTTCGTTGATATTGCATTCTGCAGGAGCACCATGTAACAGAGAAGAAGGAAGAGCAGCCAACAACTATGAATGCATTTGAGTTAATTTCCATGTCCAAAGGATTAAATCTTGGGAATTTGTTTGATTCAGAACAGGTTTGCATAGTAGTCTGTTTCTATGCTATAGCTTGAAATTGCATTTGAGATGGATGATTCTGCATTTGTGCAAGTGCACTCACCACATTAAACATTTCCTTCCCACTTCCCAAGACACGCTACCCTGTCATTTCATTATGTGCTAGTGGGATCTAATGGTCATTATGTCTGCCTGTGTGTGTTAGGGGGGAATGTATGTTTTTCCCTTGATTACATTTTTATTTAATTTTATCTTCTTACTTCTAGGAGAGGTTCAATATGGATCTGAATATGGGGGGTAATGTTTGAAACAATCTCATATGAACGAATCCTAATTAAATAAAACTGGGTTCTCTTGTTGCTAGCACTCTCTGTTCTCGTGTCAATTAATTGAGGGTGCGATAACTGTGAAAGTTTCCTTTTAATCTCTCTCTTAATCTGTATAACAGTCAATGGTTTATGGAAACAAAATTTTCAGATTCCATGAAATATCCAAATCTTGAACTTCTTTCATTCTCTTTTCACTTTTGGATTAATATATTCATGTTGGATACAGGAATTTAAGAGGGAAACGAGGTTCACATCTAAATGCGCTGCAAATGATATAATCCATAAAATTGAAGAAGCTGCAAAGCCCCTAGGTTTCGATGTTCACAAGAAAAACTACAAGGTGACAAATACTTATTGTGCACATTATCTTTATTTGCTCCGAGTATGTATATGTGGTTGGATTGACACTTCTTCACTTCTCTTTCTCAGATGAGGCTTGAAAATGTGAAAGCTGGGAGAAAAGGAAATCTTAATGTTGCCACTGAGGTAATTGCTATGAAGCTTTCTATTGAGGTATAATCAGGATTCATGAGTCATTTTGTACTCACTCTACAACCCTTTTTTTACCCAATCAGATTTTTCAAGTGGCACCTTCTCTACACATGGTTGAAGTGCGAAAAGCTAAAGGAGACACGTTGGAGTTCCATAAGGTACCATTTCTCTTATTTTAGAGTGATTGAAATTGAGATGTGATGTGATGCGATTATTTTCATTTTTTTCCCAAATAACTGGGCCTTGATTTTGAGAAAAAGAAATGTGGTTTAGGGACCTTACAATAATGCATGTTCAGATCATTGGTCACTATAAGGAGCATATTAGGAATAAATTCATTGATCTGTCTTTAAATATCCTTGCCTGACATGTGGTAATCCTTAATGATACAACTCTATAAGACTGCATTTTCCTTAGTGAGATATTTGTATTAGGAATTACAAGGCTTGATGTTGCATGGGAATGTTCTGCAGCATAACTAAATAAGTTTATACAGCTGGACTAAAGAAAAGTAACTCAGATGACATTAATAAATAGCAGGAGGAAATTATGGTATCTATCTCCAAATAGATAGAAGAGGGATCCCGAGGATAACTGAAACACTGGCCTCCTGAAAAAAATAAATCTATGAGCTTTAAAAGAGAGAGAACAGTAGTATCAAAATACTTTCTTTAATAGCATGCCAAATTGCGCACTTTTGGAAAAAGGATAGTTTTAAACTTAATGCCAAGCAAACTCATGATTATATTATTATGCAGATTGATGGTATACCATTCTGAAATAACTGTGTACTATCGTTTTTTTAACTGATTTCGATTTATGTTTTTCTAACATCTATCGTTCAAGTTGGTTATGTTTTGTTTGATGTTTTTCCTTTTTCAGTTCTATAAAAACCTTTCCACCTGCCTAGAAGATGTTGTCTGGAAAACTGAAGAAGACATGCAAGAAATGAAGTAAAATAGGGTCTGCTCATCTCGAAGTGAAATGTTTCGGATGTTTTGTTCGCAAGACTTTGCCAAATGTAAAATACTTGTTCTGTTCTATATCTTCATTCTTTTCCTCCCCTCTGTTGCCTCTTTCTGTTGTGTAGAATTAGAGACATGATTTCACCAATTGCTTTCCATGCTATTATTGTTGGAAGGCATGGAAAAATTTTCGTAGGCTGTTTGTTTGTTTCACTTCTATTGCATTGTGTCAATGAAGAAAGATTTGGAAAATTTTTTTAAAGAAAAGGGTTTGAATGTTCCTTTTTCTTTTTAATTATTAGTACTAGTTTATAGTACTTTTATTGATTATTTGCAAGCAATCTAATAGGCATCTATCTTTCTCACAAAAAAAGTGCATTTACCTGAGTGTTTGAAATTTGCTTAAAAGCACTTTTTAACTTAAAAGACTTTTTTTTAACCTATTCGTGTCAGCTGAAAAATGTTATGGGCTTTACCTATTCGGGTCAGCTGAAAAATGTTATGGGCTAGATTGTAGTAGGTTACGATGGAGCTAAGTTTGGAAATTTTTTAAAAGATCAATAAAATATTCAATAGTATTTTAAAATATTGAACTGAAGATGCATACTTCTAATTTTTTATAGTGGCAAGATTTTATTTTTTTTGCATCACCAAAGGGTCAGTATAAGTGGTTAGGACTTTGGCTTTTTACCTGGAGATCCAGGGTTCGAGTGGTCCTCAGGGCAGGATGGTCAAGATGCTTGCCTGTGTGGTTTTGAAGGTCCAAGTTCAAGCTGTACCGCTCCTCTCTATAGATATGAGTGTGTGTGAGTGATCTATGTTAGAAAAAAAAGATTTTATTTTTTGCATTCGATATGTAGGTAAATTTATTTTTTAAATAGTTATTTTAATGGGCGAGTTAAAGTTAAAAGATTAATTTATTTTTATAGTAATTTTGTTAATATAATAAATGGTTGAAATACTAAATTAATTACTATTACAAAATATACTTGAAATAAATTGAAAAATTAAAATAATTTAACTAACTTTCTTAATTATTATGAAAGATGGTTAGTGCCTATATTATCTATCTATCTATAGTATATATAAATAAATATGAGAATGAGGGGTCATTTGGATTCGTCCAAAATGCTTCTATAAAATCTGTTTAAAGTTGTCTTGTAATTAGTTAATTATATTCAAATCATATTTTAAAGGAACAACCATCTAACTTAGTGATTGATGTGGACAAGGAAGTAGCCCAGTGATAAGTGCTCTCCTTATCAAGCCTCAAAGAGTAGAAAATATGTATTTTTGTTAATAAAAAAATCATATTTTAAAAAAGAATGCTATTTTAATTATTAATTAATGTAAAACAAATTATATTCTAATAACTAATATTATTTTGATTATTAATTAATAAAATTTAAATTAAATTTTAATAAAATATACTATTTAATTATTAATTAATTAAATTAAAATAAAAAATATTATTTAATTATTAATTAATTAAATTCAAATCATATTCGAATAAATATTATTATTTTATTATAAATATAATTAATTAAAACTAAGTATTTATCAAATAATTGATTTTATGTATAATTAATAAATATCATTAAATAAAACTTTAAACTATTATATAATTAAATAACTTATAATTAAGTCCAAGAGGTGGCCTAGTGGTAAGACACCTCTTTCCTGGGACCTAAAGTCTCGGGTTCGAGGCTTGTCAATTCCATTCCCCATATTCTCCAAGTAGAATAGGATATCTATGTCAAAAAAAAATAAAAATTAAATAACTTATAATTAAATAAGTGTAAAAGTAATGTATCTTAAAAAATGCTAGTATAAATAAATAAAATGAAAAGAGTAAAATAACTGCGTTGTTAACCATTGCACCAATTCTTTGTCTTTTTGTCGCGATTAGAAGGTAATGGTTCGAGTCATAAAATCAACATATTATAATAAACACAGTAAGTCCATGCACATTTATTGTAACACTCTAATTTCTAAATATTAATTTTAAATTAAAAATGATTAAATTTGTAATAAATTTTAGGTGTATTATAGCCAATTTATTCTAACTAAGCTAGTATTATCAGCAGCAATTATTCACCACCAAATTTCTATTTTACTATTCGGTAATAGTAATATAAATAGTAACGTAAATAGTAATTTACTATTTTAATAGTAAACGCAAATAGTAACATGAATAGTAATTTATCTTATATGTAAATAAGACAAATAGTTAAGGATAAAAATGTCATTAGTAAATTTAAGACAGAATTTTATTAGCAGTCTAGCCAGTCCGATAAAAGTACACCATCCGTGTAATTATTTTGAAAAATAAATATACCACGACGACCAGAAAAATATAACGAATCCAACAGCGCGATCCGTTAATTTTTATGTTACCGAAAAATATATTATGAATAGTGATAAATAGTAAAATTGAAATATTTTATGCAGAGAATTTGAAATTTAACAATTTACGCAGACCGTTTTCTCTATATCTTCAATTGTCAAACCAGCCGGCAGACTTGAATAATTCCTGCTGAATGATTTTCAACACTAAAGGGTTGAAGATTAGCTGAATTTGTGAGAAAAATGGAGCAACTTTGTTGACAAATGAAAACAAAAACAAAGAAACAAATGTATTATAATATATGATTCAACAAAAATGGTTGATAGGAATTGATAATTGGGAGTAATAATCAAAGATGACCTACCCACTCTGAATATTCATATT
>CATIWJ010143612.1:0-12947 GCA_949640765.1 Croton laevigatus | reverse complement strand
CTCTAGGGAAAATAGGGATACGGAATTAATTTAATTGCGCGTTTGCGAGTTGCTTTGATTTTGTTTTGGTCATTCTCATTAATCTTAATGCTGCCATTAAATTAATATGGAACGTTGATGCCCAGTTAAGTTAATGGTAAGTTTTGATTTCGGACGTTTGTTGTGATCAATTATATTAGGAGAACAATTCCTAATGCGGGGTTCCGACTTAGTAGACTAATTGCTTGGATGTGAAAAATTGATTTTTATACCTATGATTGAAATTACAATTGGATGGAGTTCATGCCCTTGGATTGGAAGTTCGGTAAGATCTGATTTTCTTTAATTTAATTATTCCAGCTTTTATTAATTTCTTATTTAATTTAGTTTAGTTTTAAATTTTGCAATTCAAAATCCTCCTTTTTATCTTTTCTAGCACTTTAGGAATAAACTTGACCAGTCTCTGTGGGATCGACCCTGCTCTCTGCTATTTACAAATCTTTTAGAGTAGGTAATTTATTTTTGGTGGTTTCGACACCTATCAAAATGATACAATCGTAAAGTTGGAGTACCATTGTGAAATATAATTTTTACATTTTGTTGCCCTTACTTGATGACATTATTATTCAAAATTAAATAAATTATAGTTTAACCATAATTTCCTTTAATAATAATAATATTAACAGTAACTAGGGTTGAGCATTTAATCCGATCCGACGGGACCAGTTGAAACTCGACTCACGGGGCACATTTTAGCTAATTCATTAGGGCGCGGGGCAGGAATGAGTCTTAATAATGAAACCAGTTGCGGATTTGAGGCAGGAACAGATTTTAGTATACCCACCCTGATCCCGCTCCGCTGAAGAATAATATTATAATTTTACTAATAATTTAAAAATTCTAAATGATAGTGAATATGTTGGCTTATAAAGATTACTGAAAAATATGTTTTTTATTGAAATTCATGAATAATTGACATACAAATTTGAATGATTTTGTATTATATTTATGAAAGTTGCATTATATTATAATAAATCAAATGAGATTTAATGTACTAGTAAGTATTATTTTTATCAAGTAAATTATTTAATTTATTTGATAGATTATGTATTTAATTGATCATATTTTACAATATTAATGAATAAAAAATATTTGTATATTTTTTTTCTTAAAAATTTTATTTTTTTAAATAAAAAACCCGCAGATAAACCTGTTAAATAATCGACCGATCCGTGATCTGAGAAACCCAACCTACAGCGGGACGGGCTATATATCGGTGAGCGGGGTGGGGACAGATTTTAGAAAACCTGCCTCGAACCTGCTCATGCTCAACCCTAACGGCAACGGCAATAACAATTTTAATAACACAATTGATGGCTTCATTAACATAAATTTGGATGACTTTTTGAAATTTGGTTTTCGATAATAATTAAAATATTGTGATCTAAATTAATAATAATTAGAAATGTTAATAATATATTATATAAATTATTTATTGGATAATTATGAAAATTATGGATGATAAGAGTGCTCAACTTACAAAGCATAAACACTATAATAATACAAATATATGTACTTCAGAGTACAGATTTTGTGGTTTTGGTGCGGTTCTAGAAGACTTGGAAGGTTGTTTTCATGGAGCATTGTCCGATCGATTCCAAGGTTGTTTTCATGGAAGACTTGAAAGGTTGTGTTCATGGAGCATTGTCCGGTTAATTCCAAGGTCGTTTTCATGGAAGACTTGGAAGGTTGCTTTCATGACCCGCTCCTAACAGAGGTATTGGCAGTAAGAGTAGAGAATATTTGTTGTGGCTCTGGACCTTTCAACATCAGGTAGTGGTTGTGTTTTTTAGGATTCCCTGGCTTTAGTTGTTACTTTAATTTTTCAGCGATGTGATTTTTCATATTTTGGTGTTTTGATTCAAGATTGTAAGTGTGAACCTATGGATGGTTGAAACCTTGTCTGAGGAGATGAAAGAAAGCGGCGGAAGAAAAGGAGAAGAAGGAAGAGAAGGGGTTTTGATATATGCAGCCCTAAGGGATGGATATAAGCATTTAATAAAATCTAAAAATCCTTTAAAAATTGTTTTTTTAATTAATATGCAACCCTTATTGTTGACTTCTCTAATTAATTGTGAGCTTTTGATACAAATTTTTTGGGTTAGTGTTTGTATTATTTAAGAGCAATTAATTAGAGAAACAATTTCTATAAGAATCTTGGATTTTATTAAATTCTTATATGCAGCCTTTAAGGCTGCATATATCAAATTTGTCACCTCCTTTAAAAAAATATTTTTAATTATTATAGTTATTTATATAAGTTATATTATTTTGTCCCTCGGTCAGTGTTACTTAAATTTTCTGTTAAATGTAGGAGTATAATTGTTCATATATGTTTGTGCCAGTGATTTAGAATATGCTACTATCAATTACAATTCTAAAGTTAAATAATTTATAGAATTTCAAAATTATTGTATTTTTTTCTATGAATAAAAACAAATTGAATAGTCAGTGTTACTTAAATTTTCTGTTAAATGTATATGTTTGTGCCAGTGATTTAGAATATGCTACTATCAATTACAATTCTAAAGTTAAACAATTTATATATTTCAAAAATTATTGTATTTTTTCTATGAATAAAAACAAATTGAATAGACTTTTAGTAGTCTCTTGATGCTAAGCTAATTTATGAATAAGATAGATCCATAAGGAATAGAAACAAATTTGCAATCAAGTCAAGACAAAAATATCATATATACGTGTCTACGCGTTCGTGCACGCACTCTCGTATGCTTGCAACTGGTTAATATCTATTTTTATAATAATTTATTGAAAAATTACTATTTTAATTTCATATTTTCACAAATTATACTATTTTGTCACCCCCTTTAAAAAAATATTTTAAATTATCATAGTTGCTTATGTAAGTTATATTACTTTGTCCCACAGTCAGGGTTACTTAAATATTCTGTTAAATGTAGTGGTATCATTGTCCATATATGTTTGTCCTAGCTGGGATTTAGAATATGTTACTATCAATTACAATTCTATAAGTTAAACAATTTATAGAATTTCAAAATTTTTGTATTTTTTCTATGAATGAAAACAAATTGAATAGACTTTTACTAGTCTTTTGATGCGAAGCTAATTTATGAATAAGATCGATCCATAAGGAATAGAAAAAAAATTTGTAATCAAGTCAATATAATAGTTACAAGTCAAGTTTTTTTTTACATCTCAAAACAAGAATATCATATATACGTATCTACGCGCTTGTATATGCGCGCACTCTCTTATGTTTGCAACTAGTTTGATATCTATTTTTATAATAATTTATTGAAAAATTACTATTTTAATTTCATATTTTCACAAATTATACTATTTTATCCCCGCCTTATGGAAATGTACGACCATTCAGATTGGGTCTTGGTGAAATAATGCATATGGTAATTCTATTTTGTATTTCCTCTATTATTTTTATAATAAAGGTACATACTTTTTTTTACAAATATAAAAAAAATGGTTTAACTAATATATTTTATTAGTTTATTTAAAATAGACTAATGTAATTGTAATTATACAAAGGGGAAAAAATATGATTTTGTCCTTGTGTTTTAATTAAAAAATTAAACTTTTTGTCCTTATAATTTAGTTTGGTAAAACTATTTTGTCATTTTGTTAACTAACGTTAAATCTCGAGCGGCGGTTTTTTATCACCAGAAAACTCAAACAATGATAAAAAGGGGAATTGTTATTTCCAGAGTAATATTTGTTAATGTCAGAGCAATTACCCTTTTATTTCTTCATTGTTTGCTCTGGCATTAACAAATATTGCTTTGGAAATAACAACTCCCATAAAAAGTTAACAAGTTATATCTCATATGAATTATTTCTTTATCTTGGTTACAAATATTGCATGTCTACTATTAGTCCTATTGGATCTTTACTATTTGATTTTCCTTCGTTGATTTATCCTTATGTGTGTGTATTATTTCTACCAAGAAAATACCAAATGAATAAGTCGTCACCGTGTTATCGAAGCACAGGCCTCTGTGATACTTTGACATGGGCAGCTTCTAATATGCTTCATAGTTATAGCCAAGTTCTTGTTTATACCTTATATCCTTCTTTTATTAAGAAATATCTGACTCTAGTAAGATCCTAGGTTATTGCAAATTCATCCTATGATCTTGTAGTGATATTATTGCTTGTTTGGTTAATTACCATTTAGCAAGTTAATAGAACCTTACACTCTTATGAATTGCGCAAAAATGGATAGGGCAAAATGAACGACCCTAAATAGAGACGCTCAATTATTGGCTTGAGCGTTCTATAGCTACGCTAACCTTAGATTTTAGATTCCATACACTCTTATTTGTCTTCGTTTTATCTTAGGAAATGAAGTTTCTGTTGAAACTTTTTTTCAGAAAAAAAAATATATATTTTTACCATGTTTAGCGGTGAATTATGAACATTAGAATAAAATATTAGATAGAATAGATAGAACAGAAAGAATGGGATATCACTTGCTTCCGACCACCTGACATTAACGATGATGGTACCGAATGACTCGTTGGTGACTGGGCTGTTGACCGGTACCCTCACCTTGCTAGTTGGATGCATGGTTGGCGGTGGTGGTGGCGGTGGAGTCCAGTGGAGCTGTAGCCGAAGAGTTGCGTCATTCCCGTTTCTTCATTTTTGGTTTATTATTTTTTTGGAAAAAAAAATCCTAAAAATTTCAAATTTTTAATCAGTTCCTTTTTTCAAAACTATGGGATGGATACTTTGAAAAATGAAAAAGTTATGGCGGACCAATCTCTAACAAGCTCTAGTTAGATTAGATGTGTCCATGGCCGATTCGTGCCGGGCTTTGAACTGCAGTTAACCGAAACTGAATAGCCCAAAGACCGAACTGGTCCAGAACCGCTTGCCCTTTATTCAGTAAGATTCATCAAAATTTCAAAATGTAACCTTATTTTTGGTGGAACTGTGAAAAAACCATCTGTTGACCGCTCAAACTGTCATGAACCGTGAACCACTCGCTGGCCCATGAACTGCTAGTTATCCGACCCATCCAAAGCCCACCGTCTGATTATAGTATTCCTCTTCTCGCCTATCCATGAATCGCGGCCCTCAACTTGAAACCGACCTAACCCGTAGCCTAGTCTATGTTATATATTATATATATTTTTAAAACATCCATAAGCTTAAATAGAAAAGTAAAAGAGAACGCTTTGAATAAAAAATGCATATTTGATCATTAAAAAAAAAAACAGAAACTCAAATGCATAACCGAAGAAGATGACCGGTAACCTTCACCATCATCACCGCGCCTTCTCCAACTGCAGCCGACCAGCAAACAAAGAGTATCAGTCGACAGCTCTCACGCTACGGTACCTTTAGAAATGGGGTAAGGTGCCCGGAAGCTAGCCAAATTACCAACCCTAGCTTTGAAGCACAGCCGAAAAATCAAAGAGGCGAGATTCGTTCGGTTTATGTCCATTTCAGGCGGTTTCTTGATGGTTTCAGTCGAGTAGTAGGCTGCCAGTGAGATTTCAGCTGTTTTTGTTGGGTTGCGGCAAAGAATCCATCAATATTCAAAGGAGTTTTGCTTGTAAAAATGGTGGTTTCGCTGTGCTTTCTGGCAAATTTCTTTGGTTTTCGTCATGATATTCGGGTCAGCACTCGAATTTGATATAATTCCAACCAGTATCTAGCCGGGAAATATTCGGTTCCCATTGAAATTCAGCAGGAAATTTTGGTTTTCTTTCTAGCCGGAAAATCAAGAACGCCGGAATCTTCGCCGGGCCATCACCGGAAAATAGACGGATGATGAAACTTCAAATAAAAACACCATAATGAAACTGATAAAACATTATAATGGAGGAATCTGTGAATAAAAACCATCATAATGAAACTGGAAATTACAAATAACCAATTTCTCTAACTTTGGATCGTAAGATTTTACTCAAGAAAACATACCGTCCCATTTTCATCTCTTTAGGGAAGGAAGTTTATGACCAATTTCTCTAACTTTGGATTGTAGGTTATCCAAGAATCTCGGCCAATAACATTTTTTACCCCCTAAAGTATGTTAGTTTGTGACTTTTAGTCCCTCAAACAACTAGTTGTATTTTTTAGCCCCTAAACTATTTTAAAAATCCACCTTCGCACCCTAAGTCTTGCATGTAACGGCGCCTGATGCTCAGACAGACGGAAGGCGCGTGAGATGCTGATTAAAAACGTAACTGCAGCACCAAAACGTCACAGTTTTCATTAAACATGCAAAACGGCATCGTTTGAGCCAAGGGAAACCGATTATAACCTAATTAGACCAAAATTCCCAAATTGAGACAAACCTTTTTGCTCGGTTTCCCTTCTCCCTTTGGAATTTTCCTTCGATTCAGACAAAGGGAATCTAGAGGTGGTCCCTTCATTGGTGGTGGGCAATTGTTAATTGCTTTGGAAAGTGCTGTCATTGTTGATACAGAGAGGCAGTGGACCCGAAGAACTTCATTGAGGTTAGTTTCATATTCCTTTTTTTCAATTTAAAACTGCAATGTGGGGCTGAAAAATATATGATTTGTCTTTCGAATTTGTCTGTTATTGCATGGAATTGAGTGGGTTTAGGGTTTTGTAGAGTTAATTTAAGAGTTATTGGCAGGTAGTTTCTATCACTGTTGGTTTATGGTTTTTAAGGGCTTTTTACAGTATCTGATGGATTACAAGGACAAAGTAAAATCATATTGGAACATTGTACACAAAATTGACATTCATCACTTAAATTAGTTTATTAACAAATAATCATTAAACTTAATTTAAAATGTCACTTTTGTTGTTAAACGGGTAAACCTTACTTGATGAAACTAATGATATATCAATAATATTCAATTCAGTAAGCATATATCAAAAAACATATATATCAATTGCTGGCAATATTCATATATATTTAAATATATATGCTTGAAACCTTAAGCAATTATTATATATGCTTTTGGTTTAAAATGTCATGTTTTTGATATATGCTTTTTTATTCAATAATATTTATGCTAAGCAATTGATATATATGCTTTTTGGTCTTAATTTAAATCTTTGCTGAAAATCAATAAATTTTTACACAGATGAAAAAAAGGAAAGAAAACTATAATAGTCCATTCCTTTTTTCAAAATGGACGTACAAAAATGGAGTTCAAAAATAGTCCATACCTTTATAGTACAGTAAACTATAATTGACAAATGGACGTTCAAAAGTGAGTTTAAAAATGATTATATGCATCCTTTTTTTCAAAAAAGTGTAGTTTCCAATGTTTAACTCCAATTCTTTTTGTTTGTGTGTGCTGTGCAGTTTTGAACATGGCCGATACTCTTCCTGACATGGCTTTTGCTGAAACGGAGTGTATTGACCTTAATGATCTCTTATCTACTTCTCCTGATGACATGCAATTAACAGATGATGAAGATGAGGAATTAATGCAAGCTAGGGCTAATGTGAGAGAGTCATTAAAAACCGTGACTAACAATGTACACAATGAAAATGAGCAACCAGAAGAAGATGAATGTGGTCCTATTAGGGTAGAAGAAGAAGATGAACTATATAGTGCTTCATCTTCTGAAGACGACAACGAGGGTAAAGTGTCTGATTATTATGATAGTGATGAGATGGGGAGTTATTATAGTGGTTCTGACGAGGAGGCAGACGGGGAGTCATTGAGGAGGCATGATGATGGACCTCAATATTATCCTACTTCACAGATTCCTCAATTTTGTGTAGGAATGAAATTTGACAATGCCTCTGTTGTTAGGGCTGCCATAGCTAAATATGCTGTGATGAAGAAGGTGGGAGTTCATTATGAAAAAAATGAACAAAAAAGAATTAGAGTTAAGTGTGAAAAGAACTGTCCATGGTTGTTCTATGCTAGTAATCCAAACTCCAAGGATAACACGCTTAAGCTAGTGACCTACAAACCACACCATAGTTGTTACACAGTCAGAACTACTTTATTTGCTAGAAGCAAATTTTTGTCAGACCTCTTGAAAAGTAGGGTTTCACAACAACCTAATATCACAATTAAAGGGATTAAATTGCATCTGAAGGCAGATTATAGGTTACATGTGTCCATGTCTATTTGTAGAAAAACAAAGGTCAGAATAATGAAAGCAATCATAGGTGACTACAAGAAAGAATATGCCATGCTTAATGCTTATGTGGACATTATTAACAAGTCTAATCTTGGTTCTACTTGTGTTGTGAAGTCTTTTAAGGATGATACTGGAAAGAACCAATTTGTTAGGTTCTATGTCTGCTTTGATGCACTAAAGAAAGGGTGGAAGGCTGGATGTAGGAGAGTGATTGGGGTTGATGGATGCTTCCTAAAGGGTATTTGTAAGGGGCAGTTATTATGTGCAATAGGGAGAGATGGGAACAATCAAATGTTCCCAATTGCATGGGCAGTTTGTCAGATTGAGAACCGGGAAAATTGGACCTGGTTTTTCAGATGTTTGCAGCATGACTTAGAGCTCGGAGATGGAAGTGGATTCTGTATCATATCTGACATGCAGAAGGTATGTTTATATATAGTTTACCACTTTCTCTGTTCTCACTGACATATATATATATATATATAACTCATAGTGGGTGTTATGTTTGTGTTTTAGGGACTACTTAGTGCATTGTCAGACTTGATGCCCAATGTAGAGCACAGAATGTGTGCTAGGCATGTGTATGCCAACTGGGCTAAGAAGTGGAGGGGACAAGAGAGAAAGAAAGCCTTTTGGGCATGTGCGAAGAGCACATATCAAGCACAGTTGGCAGTCAATTTGGAAGAATTGGGGAAGTTAGGAAATGGTATCAAGGATGATGCTCTTCACTACCCTATTCAATGTTGGACGAAGGCATTCCAAAGCACCGAATTCAAATGTGATATTGTCGACAACAACCTTGCTGAAACATTCAACGGTTGGATCTTGGAGGAAAGAGGTAAAAGTATTATCACTATGCTTGAAGAGATACGGGTAAGTGTAATGAGGAGGATTGAAAAAAAAAGGAGATTTGTTACAACTTGGATAAATGATTTTAGTCCAAGAGTAATGGACAAGCTTGAGAAGAACAAGGAGTTGTCTTACAATTGGCATATGGATTGGAATGGGGATGACGGGTATGAAGTTACACATTTATTCAACACTGCGAATAGACATGTTGTGAACCTATTGGGGAAGAGTTGTTCTTGTAGAGGCTGGGACTTGACTGGTGTTCCGTGCGAACATGCAATTTGTGCAATTTATAGCCAGAATTGGGTACCTGAGACCTTCATTAATTCATGGTATCACAAAGACAGTTATTTACAAGCATATCAGTTTTCATTGCAACCAGTTATTGGAATGGATAGCTGGCCCAAAGAAATGCATGAACCAATTGAAGCTCCTCAAATTGAGAAGAAAAGAGGAAAAAGGAAGACAGCTAGAAGAAGGGGAATTGAGGAGGGAAAAAGGGGAAATACAAAATCATCTAAAGTTGGTTCAGTTATGCATTGTTCAATTTGTAAGAGTTCAAATCATAACAAAAGAAGTTGCCCTAATAATGCACCTGAAGCTACTGAGGTTAGTATTACATTACTGTCTTTTAGTTTTATTATCATTGGATGTAATGATATTTTAACATCAAATCATGTGTTCAGTGCACTTTTGGACAAAAATCAAGACCGCCAAAGCTAAACCCAAAGAGAAAATCCTCAGCAAGAAAGCCAAACCAGTATCCTCATCACAATCCAGCTACATTGTCAATTGATCCACAAGTTGGCAGAGTTCAAACTGAGATAAGTGCTGCATCAAGGATAAGTGCAAGTCAACCTATCCATCCTGAAGCAACAAGTAAACAACAAAGAGCATCTCGTACTCTCTCTCAACCGCTTCCATCTTCAAGTTCCAACCAACAATATGCAAGCAATATTAGATACAAGGTAAATTTCTTAATCATGTTTTTATGCACCATAGTTGTCATTGAGACTGTTGAGACTGTTTTGCGTTTGATATGCTGTAATTTTAAATATTTCAGTTTTTATATTCGTTATTGACATTATTGAGAGTGTTTTGCAATTGATATGCTGTAATTTTAAATATTTCAGCTTTTATATTCGTCATTGAGACTATTTGCACTTGATATGCTGTAATTTTAACTCAGAATGTGTTATTATTAAGTGAATGCAGCCATCGCAAGCTGAAGCATCTCTTGACTTGAGGAAAGGTACTATGAAATGGCATGGAAAACTGACTGTCACTGTTTCTGAGTTGTTGGAGAAGCAAAAAAGGTCAAAGCAACAGAGGATGGATGACCAGCAATAATGAACAAAACTCATCATTTTGTAGTTAGGAAAGTGATATTTTCTGTAAATGGTCGCTACATTTTGTGAGCTTAAAATTGAATATGTTTAAGAAGAATATTTTAGTTACAATGTATTGTTTTTGGCCCTTTTTTGAAGCCTATAACTTTAGGCAAACTATAATGTTATACGGTTAACTACTTCCTTTCTATGGAAGTGGATTTCTTTACAGGTTTTTGGCCTTTTGTTTGAGCCTAAAAATTTAGGCAATTGATATGTGTGATATCTTATTTTTTTTTATATATTGAGACTGATGGATTTTGCACTTCCATGATGGATTTTGCACTCCCACAAACGAGTCTTACAAATTTTCCTCTACTTCAGCTTTCAGCTCATCATTCTTCATTTTCAGCTCTGCAATCATTCCTTCAATAGCAACCAATCTTTCTTCATTAATGATTGAAATATCATTACAAATCAGAATCAAATTTGAACTAATTTTCTTGTCGATTTTCGACTTCAAAAAGTTCAAGTCTTCCTTGATCCATATTTCTGCATAGGACAATCAAATCTGCCATTAATACATATTTCAATTTTTCATTAAGTATTATACGTCTATTGGTTTGTAAACATTATAACCTTACAAACAACAATAACAAATGCAAAACATTGAAAAAAAAAACTCATCACAGCAATGATTTCATGAATAATATCACTACATGTCAGTTTTCAAAAGGAAATTAAATAATACTGATTGTGTTTAATTGATCATGGCAAAATTAGTTGTGTTTAATTTGTGCAAAATTTGTTTAATGTAAGTCTGCTAATGCAACCACATACATCAATTAAAATTGTTATATTGAGTTTGTATTTAGCACAAACACAAAACAACAGTCACTGAATATACCCTGTAACTTAATATTGAATTGTTATATTTCTCTCTTAGAGTTTATTGTATATGTTTGAAAACAGCAAACAGCAAAGAATTATTGATTTCAGTTGTTTATATTTTTTGTTTTAATTTCAAATGTGAATTTCTATTTCACTTTGCTTTTGTTTTAAATTCATAGTGACAGTGAGTTTCTATTTCATTTTGCAATTTGACTATGATTAACGATATACCAATAACTCCTAAATTAACTCTACAAAACCTTAAACCCATTCCATTTCATGCAATAACAGACAAATTCCATAGCCAAATCATTCATTTTTCAGCCCCACATAACAATTTTAAATGGAAAAAAGAGGAATATAAAACTAACCTTCAAATTCTTCGCGTCCACTGTCTCTCTGTATCAACAAAGATTTTGAGCTTTACAAAGCAATTAACAATTGCTCACCACCATTGAAGGGACCTCCTCCAGATTCCCTTTCTCTGAATCGAAGGAAAATGCTAAAGGGAGAAGGAAAATCGAGCCAAAATTTCTGTGTGAATTTGGGGATTTTCGTGTACCAGTTGGGGCAATCTGGGTTTAAACGGTTTCCTTTTATCAAAACGATGGCGTTTGTATGTTTTATCAAAACGTTGCCGTTTGAACTTCAGTATAGGTCACGTTTTAATTTGGCTTCACTCGCCTTCCGTCTGTCTGAGCATCACGCGCCGTTACATGCAGAACGGAGGGTGCGAAGGTGGGTTTTTAAAATAGTTTAGGGACTAAAAGATACAACTAGTTGTTTGAGGGACTAAAAGTCACAAACTAATATACTTTAGGGGGTAAAAAATGTTATTGGCCAAGAATCTCATCTGGCAAACTACTTATCCTATCTTTATCTTTCTGAGAAAGATTTTTCTTTTCCAAATCCATTTGTGCTAAATCAATTAATAGCGTAACTGTAACCTTGAAAGGCGATAAACCAACTACAGATTTTCAAAAAACTAAGACTAAAATAGTAATGTTACCGATCACCAGAACTTGGTTGAGTTGTAGAAGCTGCGATAGCCATGATTGGTACCAAAATACAGCTCTCTTTTTATACAGAGATTGAGATTCTGAATGGGTAGGTATACCAAAACTCAAATGCCTAATAATCAGTTCCTTCTATTGGATTCGAAAGTCAACTTTGCACTTCTTCATAATTGAAATCAATTTACAAAGTTTAGTTAATATTTAATTTCTGTTGTTTTTAAATAAAATGCAAATTTTTAACTCTTTTTGTGAGGATGTATGAGGGGTTCTATATGACAAGAAAATACCTCTTAAAGTGAAAGGTAAATTTTATCGGATATTTGTACAGCCAACAATGCAACATCTCCATAAAATGAATGTGGCAGAGATGATAATGTTAAGATGAATGTGTGGCCATACAAGGTTTGACAAAATCAAGAATGCGAGAAAAAGTCCACGTAGCAAAAGTTAGTAATAAAGTAATGAAATGTAGACTTCGATGGTATGGACATGTTTTATGAAGGCTTCCTTGTTTGCACGGGAAAATTAGAAAAAAATATTAATTGATTAATATTTATTTATTAATTAATTAATTTAAATGAAATAACCAAAATAAATATTAAACGGTTATTTAAATGATATTTTGATAATTATCACATTAAATAAATCATGTGATAATATCAAAAGGAAGGGACCAATAGGAATGCGCCAAGTGGACCAATCAAAACGCTTCACTTAATGGGCAAGCATCCCAAAATCCCTATAA
>CATIWJ010143600.1:0-11320 GCA_949640765.1 Croton laevigatus | reverse complement strand
ATGTGTGTTTTAAATTTAAAATAATTTATTTTTATTTCTAATTTTATGCATAATCACTCAAATGGTGTATTTTGACACCAAATACAAAAAGGGAAATTATAGTAAATGTTAACATATGAAACTTATTTTTATTAAGTGTCAAATATTTTAAAATATTAAGTAAATGTTAACTTTTATTTAGTAAATAATATATTTTTTTAAAATATTAAGTAAATGTTATTTTTTAATTATTTATAAATATATATATTTTCTATAAAAAAAATATACATATTTATTAAAAATGTGACAAAAAAAAATATATCTATTTTTCTATGACATTTATCTAATATTTTAAAATTAAGTAAATATCACATTTATCTAATATTTTAAAATTTTTATCATACCAGAGTTTCAAAACGTGATATTTGTTCAAAAGCCCCACAAAAAAACTATATTTAAAATTCCAGAAATTTTTAAAAATATAATGTATCACTGCAGTATATATTATTATGTGTAGGTTGGATATAACTTTTAAAGAAAAATTACTTAATTTACATTTTTTTTTTTTTTTTGGAGTCATGGAACCTCGGCGGCGGCGGTGGTCAAGTACCCGATCAGAACTCAAGATAAGAATGGGTGGACTCCTCTTCACTATGCTGCGATGAGCAAATACTACAAGGAAGTGGTTGAGAAATTATTGGAGAAAGATATATCAGTTGCTTGCATTGCTGATAATGAAAGGGAGCGGACACCTCTCCATTTTGCCGCATGTTACGGTTGTCCAGATATAGTAGACATAATTATATCTAAATGCATAGATTGTTGTGAATTGACAGATAGCAAGGGCTGGAATGTTCTTCACTATGCTGCAGTAAATAATCATATTGAAAAATCAGATGCAGTATTGCAAAATATCCTCGACCGCCCTTCATTATTCCACCTCTTGAAGGAGAAAGATGAAAAGGGTTTAACACCTATGAACATACTTGTTTTATCTCGATCTACTCTCCATATCCCTACTTTCATAGCAAATTGGAGAACTGATACTTATAATTATTTGAACACGCAATGGATTGATGAAGCTTTTCCTCCTCACGTTCGGCAGGTAAACTACCAAGATTGAGCTATTTTTGTTTCCTAGCTTTTAACATTTTGAAAAGTTATAAATTATTTTCTAGAGTGTTGGTAAAATAATTTTTAGAATAGCCTTTTATTATTTTAGGAAACCACTATCAGATCGAATAATGTTATGTGCTACACATAAAGTGTATGAACTAAAGAAGTGCTTATAATTCAGTTGGCAGTGATAAGTAGAATGATAAACAGTTCACATCCTAATTAGTAACATTTTTAGCTTTTAGCATGGTATAATTAACACCTACTATATGCAGCTAACATGTATCCAAAACAGTTATTTAGTTTTGTCAAAAAAAATTCCTTAGTTTTTTCAAGATATTAATTTTTGCTCTCTTTGATATGTCGATAATCTGTACCTTAGGAGTCATTAGTTATTTATCAATTTAGTCAAATTTATTTTATTGTTATTATTAATTTGTAAGTTGATTCATCTTATAAATAAAATAATTTCAGCTAATTTGTAGCGATTATCTTCTTTATTAAAAGACTTTCATTTCTTTATATTTAATCGATACGGGTTTACCCACCTTTATAGTATAGCAATATAAAGAAATGATTGTATGTCATTACGAATGTAGGTCAAGTACTTGGGATGGCTGGACGACCTTGGCGAAGACCTATCGGGGAAAATTAGTGTGAGAACTTCTTTGGATGAACAAATTCCAGATGCGGAGAAACCGAACGAAATGTATTTGACGGTAGCAACACTTGTAGCTACAATGAGTGTTGCAGCAACATTCACAGCACCTGGCAGTTTTGACCAAAAAGGAACTCCTGCGCTCAAAGATAATCTATCTTTTCAATTTTTTTACATAGCAAATGCATTAGCCGCGATGCTCGCGATTGGTTTTGCCACTGTCCCATGTGTAATGGCATTCACAGGATATCAACAGCGACTCCGGTGGGCAATGCAATGGGGATATTTTATTCTTGCAGCTTCAATGGTAGCTATGGCGTGTGCATTTGTTACTGCCGCTTATGCAACTTTATCAGAGACATTCCTCGGTATTGCCACTGTAGCCGTTTGCTTAGGCCCTGTTTCATTTGTGTTAGTATTGTTGAGAATAGCAAGCAAAAAAATAAATAGAAATCCATATAAAACATCCAGTAAGGGTTCTTCATCTCGAGAAAACCAAGACCCACAACCTGGTCCTTCATCACTGCCAGACCAAGCCGCACTAGAGACTAAACAAGGGGGAAAATAAATACTAGTATCGAAATAAAAAATAAGAAAAAATCCAATAATGGTTCTTCATCTCCAAAAACTAAGCCACAGAAGGGCTGATTGGGTTATTGGACCCCTCCGTTACAAGTACCATGTTAAGTGTTTGTGTTTAAAATTATAACTCTGGTTCAAGACCCTTTGCTACTTTTACAGTGTTTTTTGTTCTCACATTTTCTATTTTGTATTTTAATTGTTGTATCTAAATTTTAATTTGTTTCGAGTGATAATTTGAATAAAAGTTTTCTTTAAATTTCTTCTAATACTTATTGTTTATTTTAATTTTATTAAACAATAATTTGCATAAACTTTTTTATAAAATTTTATGTATTTAATATTTTTCTCTATTTTATACTTACTATTTTCAGTTTACGGTAATGCTATGGTACTCAGTGCCGAGCATGCTCGGCACCCCCTTTTTTTATTTTTTTTTTTTCGGCTCGAATGGTAGATTGTCTGTACTGGGACCCGAGATCAGTTTCAGTGAGACACAGTTCGAAGAATCAGACTCTGTGTTGTAAATTAAATGTGAAATAATCGAGACCGTTGAAATGTAGTCAGATAAATTTTATAATTTTTATGAACCGTAATCCACTGAAACTGATCTCGGGCCCCAATATAGACAATCTACCGTTCGAGCCGAAAAAAAAAGGGGTGCCGAGATAGCCGGGCCCTTTCAGTTTAATACCATGTAAAATAAATTTCACTCAATTTTCATATTTAATTAAAATTTTTTATTATTATAGATTTTTTTTTTAAAATTTAAAAAAAAAAAATTATCGCTTATAAATAAACCAGGAGAAGGACCTGCAATTTACAGCAGCATAAGAATGGTTGACAAAGGACAACGAAAGCTCGTGCTCTGGCTGGCCCCTTGATGCCCACTCGAGCTCTCGTGCGCCGTCGAGGAAGTAACTTGATCTGGAGTCACGCCTAAAAAGCCTGACTCAAAATTGGTCATTCAAGCATGATTCTGAGTTTCAGTCAGAAATAGCGAGGGAAAAACCATCGCTGCTCGCCATCTCCTCCACGTCACTGTCACCATTTGTTCATCCCTTGCTGGCAATGTTGCTGCCCGATGATGAAGATAACTTTTACTTTTTTGTGGGCGTCGACCGTTTCAGTTTTTCGCTTTTTCCTTTTTATTTTTCACTATGTACCTCATTTTAAATTAAAAATTTAATATATATATATATATTTTTAAATTTTGTGAGACCATTAGAAAGTTGGACTACATTTGTTTAGGAATGGAGTACATTTAACAGTAGTTAGGTTATACTTTTTCTTATAAGGAAAATAATTTGTGGTACGTCTGTGTATGGTAGGTGCTCATTTTCTTTTATTTTTTTATGATTTTGAATTTCTAGATAAAACACTGAATTATAATTTATTAAATTTAACTCTGTATTATAAATTGAATATGTAATAATTTGTACCCATTGAATTTATAATTGTATGTGATTTCAAAATTAGAACATGCTGCTTTTGATTTCAATATTCAATACTGACAATTTAGAGAAAAGAAAAGAAAAGAGGACCGAGCTACCTATCAAGGCCCTTCTTATAAATGGGCTCCATTTGCATGTTCTTATGTCTTTCTAGATTCTATTGGTTACTTGAAAAAAGTGCTGTTATTGTTCTCTTCCAAGTATTACAAGCTTCATATTGTTCTTTGCTTATATTATTTAATTATTCTTCTTTTTTTGCTTTTCCTTTAACAATTTTGAACAATAGGAATCTTCTTTAATCGTAAAAAGAAAAGCTAATTAGACTTCTTTTTTTTTTAAAGGAGAATCTAATTAGACTTCTTGAATAATAATAATAGCAAATCAATATACATAAGAAAAAAAAAATCTAGCTATACATAATGTCCAAGATAGAATATTCCATATTTTAAAAAATTAAAACTAAAAGTTGAATCCAATTAATTAATCATAATAAGTTAAAGACACTAAAAACTACAATTTTGATCTAATTAATTAATAATAATCCAAAAGTTGTTTAAAATTTATTCGACATAACGACTTTGAATAAAGAATAATGATAATTATTTATTTAATGAGATTAAGTAAATATATATATATAATAATATTTTATTAAGATTTTTTTTTTAATATAGATATTCATATCTTTAACCTATAGTAAGGGGGAATTGGGGAAATGGATTTGAATAAGCTTCGAACCCAAACCTCAGTCCTAGAAAAGAAGTGTCATACTATTATGCTACCTTCTTGTGCTTTATTAAAACCTAAAGCTAATATGAAAATAAAAGCACAAATGAGGGGGTAACATTAGAATGACCAAAAGTATCCCCTCTTATTTTTAATTTTTTAGGGTAATTATGTTTTATTAAATTATTGGATTTGTTCGTTAAATTTAAATATATCTTTATTATATTAATTTATTATTTTATATAATCAATGAAATCCGTATAGTAAATTGAATGTTACTACCTCTGTTTTTTTCATTTCTTTACATTCACTATTTCACCAATACCAATACAAATCTACTTTTCATCAATACCAATACATAAATAACAATAAACAATTACTAACCCTTTAAAAAATTTATTTTTTCACCAATACCAATAAAGAAATAATAATAAACAATTACAAAACTTACTATAAATGGAAATGTAAACAACTCAAAAAACACCCTAAAACGGAAATGTAAACATATCATAAAAACGGAAATAGTAGTATGTTAGAATTCTTCTATCAAATCCGTATATTGTTAAGTATTTAATATACAAATATATAAATAAATAAATAATAGTTCAAATTTAACCATTTCACATAATATTCTATTGTTTAATGTGTTTGAAATAAATAAATTTAAATTTTATTATTCATAATGTAATCACACAAGCAATTATGATATTTTTAAATCTGCAGTTTTTACCACTGTACAAAATTTGAAGTTTACAAAAGAATATTTTGTAAATGCCAAAAAAAAAAAAAATTAAGCACTTCTAAAATGACAGTGTAAGCCTCTTTACCCGATTAAGAACCAGACCCGCAATCGAACCCGCGGCTGGACCCATAGTTAGAATATCGATCATCGACATTCAATGACCTCCGAAATGATCACACTGCCCAACTAGAGCTAGAATGCTCCTCGAACCCATCCTCTAGCGTGCTTCACCTCAACCTGTCTCTGACATCACTACAAATAGATTATCCACTACACATGTGACGTCTCCAAAAATTACCCGGATGGTCAAGACCTATACCTCTATACAATGACTAAGTCATACCTTCTAATGTAAAATTACTGTACACAAAATTACTATAAATTCCGGTTATGCCATAATAATTTACAACAACCGTTACAGTCTACAAATATGAGAAGTTACAGCTTAAACTAGGACCGGATATGAGGCTTGTTCTCGGTTAAATCTTGCCGGAACGATTAGTTAGATTTTAATAACTATGATTATTACATAAATTAACCAGGCAACACCTTGGCCAAATGAATAAAATATTCTTTACAGATATTAGATAATTAAATTTTCAATATTTTTGACAAAACCAACTAGGGTTAAATATTTTTATGTTGAACTAATTATAAAATGAATTAATAATAATAAATATTGTTAGGTTATAAACAAGAGAAAATAAAGTTGTAGAATGAAAGCAAGTAGTATATTTTTTCAAAATACGTAAGTGCTTCTCTGTATACATTATGTAGAATTATAGACACAACTATTTATTTTAAATTTCACTTAATTTTATAGCAAATTTAATAAAAGAAAGAATAAAAGAGAATATTAATAAAAAAAAAGGCAACAGTAATCAAACGGAGTCTCTTATTATTCCCCATATATACCCCCATCTCTGCATCACTTTAGCCTCACTCACAAACACAACAAAGCCTAAAATCTCTGTTCCTCTCTCTGTTTTTAATTTTATCTTTTCGGGTGTGTTTGTGAAATTTGGAAGCGGAAGAAGAAGAGAAGAAACGTGGAAGATGGCAACCGACATAGCAGAACCAGCTCCATTGATTGATGGTGTAGAGCTTACTAAATGGTCTTTTTACAGAGATCTTATTGCAGAATTCATAGCCACTCTTCTTTTTCTTTATATTACTGTTTTAACTGTGATTGGGTACAAGAGCCAGACTGATCCTGTCAAGAATGCGGACGCTTGTGGTGGGGTTGGTGTTCTTGGCATCGCTTGGGCTTTTGGTCGCATGATCTTTATTCCTGTTTACTGCACCGCCGGTATTTCAGGTCATTTCTTCTTCTTCTAGCTACTCTTTTTTTCCCCTTCTGTTTTCTCCTGATATTTCTTCCAAATTTTCTCGGGAAACAAACAAGCTGATCTTGTTTCTTCTTTACATTTATATGTTCCTATATCTTAAGCAAGATTCCAAAAAGTATCATGCCTTTTTTTTTTCTCATAGATCTCAGGAAAGAATGATTTAAGTGTTAGTTAAAAAATGGCCAACTTTTGTAAATATATAAATTTCTTAACAAAATTTGTTTATTTTAGACGAGTAATTAGTTTTTTTCGTTTATTCAATTACAAAGACAAAAATACCATCATTTCTACTTTGCATACAAAGAGATTTCTTTTTTTAATTAGGGCCGGTCATTGTTTTGTTTACCTTACAAATACAATAAAGCGTATGTTAGCTTTAACTAACAGGAGTTTTCTACAATGCACAGGAGGACATATTAACCCAGCCAGGGGTGGAGCCAGCTAGTGTCCTACAGGGGCAAGTGACCCTGTATTTTTGAGAAAAAAATAAAAAAAATTTACATTACACATGCCATGGCCGCCGGCGGCGGTTCTTCAGAAAGAAATGATGAAGAAGAAGAAAGAAAGAAACAAAGGAAGAAGAAAGATATCAGTTCAAAACGGTGGCGTTTAAATTAACTTTTTTTTTTTTTTCAGTTTAATCAAAACGGCCCATTTATCTTCATCTTTCTTTGACCGGCCCAGTGACATTCATATTCCTCTCTTGCTTCTTCTCTTTTTGGCTTGCTTCCCTAATTTCATTTGCCTGTCTTTCTTTTTTTTTTTCCTTTTGATCTCTCTCTTCTTTTCTTCTCAATCTCTTTTTTTTTTTTCAATCTTTACCTAAGAATCTGTGGCTTCTGAGTTCAATCTGTGGAAGAAAGGATGGGAAATGGTTACAAGCTGTGGCCACTGTCAACTATCGCCGCTACTGCTACTCGCTAGAATTAGAGATAAGTTAGGTTAAATATTTTGTGAAATGCAAATTTATAGAGTTAGTTAATTTAAATTAAATTAATTTTTTAGGTTTTATATTATAAATTAAAAATAGTTTAGGTTAACGTAAACTACTGTTGAATTGATGTCTGAGATGGCAATTCCACTCAATCATACCACACATTTGTTGTTAAATTAGATTATTAGAGGCCCTGTGATATTGAAACCAATATTGGGGATCAAGGATACGGAATTTTAAGGTCAGCAAGTTTATGAATGTGTGCAGCATTAGGTTTTGCTGGGGGCAATTTGAAAATAGAGAAGCTTGGTAATATGTTTTATTAAGTTGTAGCTTGAATATTAACGAATTTGATTAAATTTTACAAGACTTCTTTTTTTTATCCATGTAGTTTTATGTTTTTATTTTTTTTTAATTTTTCTTGATCGGTAATCGGTACTCAGTTTCAGTAGTGATCCCGTATTCAAAAAATCCGGGGTCACTACTGACTCAGTAATGACCACTCCAAAAATCCTACATCTGCCACTGAACCCAGCCGTGACATTTGGGCATTTGTTGGCCCGAAAGGTGCCATTGGTTCGAGCCTTGATGTACATAGTGGCTCAATCGTTAGGAGCCATATGTGGAGTTGGGTTAGTGAAGGCATTCCAGAGTGCAGATTACAAGAGGTATGGAGGTGGGGCCAACACACTGAGTGATGGGTACAGCACAGGCATTGGATTAGGAGCTGAGATCATTGGCACTTTTGTTTTGGTATACATAGTCTTCTCTGCTACAGATCCGAAGGGGAGTGCAAGCGTCTCCCATGTGCCTGTATGTACAGTACCGTAGCTTTTCCTTTCGGCCAATAATATTACTCATTTTTCGTTATATTCACAGTCCTAACTTAATTCTTTAATTATTATGTGAATTTGGCGTTGAGTTGCCTGACATTTGGTTTTAGTCGAAGAAAGAAATAGGGTGTAGAAATTTAGGATTCATTAGTTTCAAGAAGGGAAGTTGGGAAATGGGAGAATCATGGAAGTTGGAAGAAATAGAAAAGAATGTATAGCTCTAGGATCTTTCTATCTCGTTCTTAGAAGAGAGAATATAATTTATGTAGTTTATTGAATACTGCTGCTTCTGTTTTTCTCAATTTTTTACATTCACTTTTCACCACATATTAATAAAATCACACTTTTCACAAATACCAATACAGAAATAATAATAAACAATACTTAACCCTTTACAAAGCTTACTTTTTCCATCAATACCAATAAAGAAATAATAATAAACAATTACAAAACTTACTATAAATAAAAATATAAAAAAACCAAAAAAACACTCAAAAAGGAAAATGTAAAGAATTGATGAAAACAGAGATAGTATTAGTGTGGTGGGGAGTATTTAATTTATTATTTGAGGAAAATTAAAAGATTTAGATTGTAAAGAACTAATAACATGAGTTAAAATAATCAGTGTAAATTTCCCAAAAAAGTATGAGTAAAGATTAGAAAAATTAATAATGGTTTCATTTTTCTTTATGAGAATAGTAATAATTGATCATTTGAACATGCATACGCGAACATGAACAACTCATAATTCAGTTTCGTTTTTGGGTCCTTTATGTTTGTGGTTGATATTAGGAGATGGGGATTCAACTTCCAATGCAATGACTCATTATCTTGTTTTTTTGTCCCAAGAAAGCATATAATTTTCGGGTTCTTGTCTTTTTCAAAATCTTATTCTTGCGTATTACAATTGAACAAATTAAACGAATGGGGTTCTACGTAGAAATCCTTGAAAATCAAATCAAACGACAGGTGTTTATGTCACATAATTGTCGTTTTCTTGTATATAGTAAGAGTGTGATTAATGACACTTGCGTATATCCAACTTTATGTGATGAAGGCTTTGCTTGCTATTTTTAGCGCCAAAAAAAAAAAAAAAAGAAAAAAAAAGAGAGAGATTTTCAAGTGCTTTACTAACTGATTGGTATGGTCTGCATGTCATTTCTTACTTAATTACGGTTTTTTTGCTTTATAATTTGAATCTTTTTGTTTCGTAAACTAATTTTCAATTATTTGTAAGAAGATTGTATAATTGAAGTTACTTTTAATAGTTTACCTAATAGTTAGTAAAAAAAAAACCTATAGTTGTATATGATTTGGATACTAAGGCTATCTCCAATTTTTTTTTATACTATTTTGGTACAAAATATCAAAATCATACCAACTTGTCTCCAATCATCTGCATCATTTTTAACGCTAAAAAGAATATTTTGTTTATATTCATTTTTCTTTAATTTTATATTATTTTTTAATTTAATCCTTTCTATTGATTTCACCAAAAAATTATATATTTTTTTATCTATTTTATATATCCACCCCATATATTTTTATATATTTGACATTTTCATTTAAAATTCAAATATTTTATTAATTATTCCTCAAGAAAATATTTTCTTAATTTACTTATTAAATAAATATTATTCAAATATTCTAGGTATTCAATTTACTTCTATATTGCTGCTAATAATGCTCTATCAATATGAAGATATGAAAAAAAAATAAAATAGATTAAAATATATTGGACCTCTTGTTAGGCCCAAATTGAATTAAGTTGAGCAAAATATAGGGTGGATTAGCCAGGCATCACTTTTTTAAAAAATGTGTTAATTTAATAGCACATATATTAGAAATCAGAGAAACTAAAGTGTTTTGCGGGATGATGTGTGAATACTGTAATTTTATTAGTGTTATGTAAATAATTATTCAAAATTTACTGAAAGAATAATACATTTAAATATAATATAATATAAAACTAAAATTTTATTAGATTTTTGATATTTTAATTTTTTAATCTTAATTATTTTGCAAATTAAGTATTTTGAATGAATTTTTTACTAATAGTTTTAATTAATTATTTTTACAATAAATTTTAGTTTATTATTAATATGAATTAAAAAAGATAAAGAATATTAATAATATAATTTATAAATAATAGATATAATAAATTCACTTAATGTATTAATTATTGAAAAATAAAAATAATTTTATTTAATATTAATATTATTGATTTTTAAAAGGAATTTTTTAATATTAATATAAAATATTAATGAATTAATATACTAAAAGATGAAAAGTTTTGATAAATTAAATATATAAAAATTAAAAAATACACAAAATGCTACCTAAAATATTACTTTGCTAAGATGATATTGTGTTATCAAAATTTTATTAGTTTTTATATATTTTTATAGATAGGTACTTTTGGTCAATATTTAGCAATATAAATCAAAATATTCTAAAATAGCCCCTATATTTATACAGTTATGAAAATATCAATAAATAATATCAATAATATTTCAAAATTCCTCAAAATTAACTAGATAATCCGAAAAATGCCCACCAGCGCTGTTAATTTGGTATTGGCAACTTTCATTGGAAAATTGGTCAACAATAGTCAATACCAATAAATAAAAGTCAATAAATATATATATGCAAGTCACAAAAGTCAATACAAGTAAATATAATCGAAAAATCAGTTAATAATAATTAATACAAGTAAATAAAAATCAGAATATAAAAGTCAATAAATGTATATACAAGTTAATGCAAATAAATAAAATTTGGTTAATATAAGTCAATAAATGTATATATTATTTGTCAGATTTTATGAAAGAAATTGTATTTTATATCTTATATACAAAGAAGAAGAAGACATACATATATATACAAGAGGTCTGATAGCTATTCTAGGAAGGTACATAAACATATGGCTAAGATAATGGTAGATCCCTTGAGT
>CATIWJ010143571.1:0-11622 GCA_949640765.1 Croton laevigatus | reverse complement strand
TGCTTTTTGCTTGAATTTGTTGGTATGGGTATGTCGAACATGAGCTAAACTTATCTCCATCTATGGTGGAGCATGAAGTAATTTATGATATGAGTCTTGAGCTTTAGTCCCATTTGATTATTTTTATTTTCTTAATTGGATTGGTTATTTGCTAAAGAACAGATTGGTAGTTACCGTTTGTTTGACGTAGGTTTTGAATGAATAACGAGTTGATTTCATTACCCGATTTCATCCTTTTAAGACTTAAAGTGAATTAGAAATATAAGCTTTAAGATTGGAATTTGGTTTTGATGAATAGAATTCTATGAATGCGAGAGCTAGTAGAATACCTTTTATCGTCGAATTCTTCGGAAACTGAGTTCTTTAGAATAATCAATTTGGTAATTTTATCTTTATAAAGGATTAATTTACGGATTGTTTTCCCTAGACAATTCTTACTTCTTTGTGTCGAGTTTATTGCTTTTCTTGGTTAATTATTTTCTTTATTTCTTACCTCACACTTTCTGTACTTAAACTATTTCTTTTAAATCAAACTTGCTTTAGTTTTAATCAAATCATCAATCACTATTTTATTTACTTTCTTTTGGAAAATGAATAATTAGTTTAACCTTCCTTGAGTGAATACGACCTTGGTTGCCACCAAAGTACTACAATTGCCCCGTATACTTGCGGGTCGCTTTTGGATAGTATAATTTAGAGCGAACAACAATGCCACTAATTAATTACTCACTGTTACAAAGCAATTCAGTACAATAATACCAATACATAGTTCCAAAATAATAATTACAATAATAAACATTCATCATAATAGATTCATGTACATGCCAAGTCTATACTACACAAAACATATATATACCCCAAAAGCTTTGCGTTAATTGTGCTGAGGGCGATTGGCTGCGACTGGAGTCTACTCTAATATTCTTCAACCTACGAGTTTAGACAGGTAAACTCGCTGAGCAAACTTTGCTCAGTGGGTGCTTATAACCGAAATTTGAAAACAATATTTATATAAATACATTCAAAAACATTTAAAGTAAAGCATAGAAAACATTTATAGAATCATATAGTAAAAGCAAGATAAAACCAGGAAACATTTATATGATACATGTTTTTAGCTCTAGTGACATTGGAAGAACCCAAGGATAAGATTAAGGTCTTATATTATCATATGGGTACCGTTATGCCCGTGTTCCTTATTGTATATTCATGTGAATAATTGAGTACCTTTATACTCAAAATCTTTTCATTGGATCACGCTGTGCTAAAGAGTTTTCATTGGAGTACCGTTATACTCATAGTCATTATTATCGTGGTTCTTAACCCTACGATGCATCGTATCCTTATTACTATAGTTCCAACCCTAGCCACTTGAGCGTTAACATTATACTCAATATTTCTTATGCATTTAATCTCATTACATGTTCTTTATTCTTATATCTCTCATTTCATGTTAGTATGCCATGGTGCTATGTATCAAATATCATCATTTACTAGGAAAAAGTATATAAAACATGCTTAAAAGTATGTTTTCATCCTTAAAAAAGTCATTTCCAAGGGTGTTAAACATGTTATTTCAACATTACAAACACTTTAGTTTTACTTCCAAGTGGTCTCGCATGAGACGTAACTGGTCCGGAAGTCGTCTCGCGTGAGATGATAGCTTCTGAAAGTGGTTCATAGGTGTCTCGTGCGAGACACATGCTACTGGGACTAAAATTGCACTTGTCTCGCACGAGACAGTTTAATCTCGCACAAGACGAGTCCAAATTCCAGCCTACGCAGCAGTTACTCTTTTAGCCATAACTTTCATTTTACAAATCCGATTAAGGTGATTAAAAATGCATTTGAAAGCTAAGAAAAAAACTACAAAAAAGTCTTCTACCACATTTTCAAATTATGCCGTTTACTTATGTAAAAACCGGGTTGAAATTCAAGTTATAGTTTTTCATAAAACCAAATATTTATTTTTAAACCACAATTTTCATCACAACACAAGGCAAACCCAATATACTCAAATGTCATCACAAATAAACTTAAAAACAATTTAAAACATGAGGTTAGAAGCACCAAACCTTAAAATCCCTAGCTCTTCCTTGAGCTAAACCACTTCCTTGCCCTTTTCCTTGTTTTTGGCTTCAAGAGCACCTATAAAATTACATATACTTTAGCTTTTATTTCAGGCAAACTCTAAACAGCACTCTCAACCTTAGGGTTTCTAACTTATGTCAAGCCCATACACTATCTAACTTGATCTAGTCATATCTAGCAAGAAGCTATCACTATCTTACTTAGATCTTCCCTCTATCACTCTATATCTTAACATATTTACTCCATGAAAGAAACCCAAACTACATTTTCAACTCTTACCTCCTTTTCTTAAGATCTCTTGTGTTGGATTTGAGAAACATTCCCTTAAATCTTGAAGATGGGCCGGCCAAGCTTAGGGTTAGAGAAGAAGAAGATGAAGTTAGTGAAATGGGAAAGAAATGAGCATTAGAGAGAAAGGAGAGGGAGTGGGCGGCTGAAAAAGAGTAAAAATGAAGATAATAGAATGTTCTAGGGTTGTGGAAGAAGAGACATTTTGAGCTTTTATAGGTGTCTTCCTTTGGGCTTATTTGTTAAGTTTAAGATGTGTGATTTTGGCCCAAATCTACACTTCTAGTGGCCCAACTAAATTTCTTACTTATCTTTCCCTCAAATTCCAAGGCCCATTACTACAAATTGGCCCAACAATACAACACTAAATAAAAACTATAAAATAAATTACCTCAAATATAGTCGACGCTAGCACCAAATTCCGAGGTTGGATCCAACGCTCCTATGCCTCGGAACCCGGAACTCTTACAATCACATTGTTAGCTAACAATAAACTCAAGAAAAGCTAACTAGTGAATGAATGGGATGTTACAATCTACCCACCTTGCAAGTATTTTAAAGACGGGTTGATTGATGAAATTAAGATGCAACTGGTGAATCCACCGCCAAAGGAATTCGCTAGCTTGGTGTCAGCTGCACTAGAATTGGAGCAAATCCAAGAGAATCAAAGAAGTCGATGGCAGTGAAGACAGCAAAAATGCAGTCAAACTCAAAATACCTCCGAAAATTATCAGTCAGCTAGAAAGAAATCTAGAGGATCCACTGGAGGATACCAAAGGGGTAACCAACGTCAGGGTTACACCGGAGGTGGAGCTAGACAAGCAGTGTCAGAGGCTAGTACTGGTAGGTCTGGAAGAGGTCGTGGACGTGGCCACGGAGGATTTAATCAATATGATAGTACGACAGAAGAAAGAGTTTTGTATCCCTAATGCGAACACTGCAACAGGCGTCATTCAGGGGAATGTTGGTTCATAACAGGGAAATGTTTCAAGTGTGGTTCACCCGATCATATAGCAAGAGACTGCCCGCAGTCAAGGAATAGGGATCCCGCACCAACAGAGGGCTCAAATGCAGGTGCGGGAAGAGGAAGAGGTCGAGGCCGAGGAAGTGGTCGACCGACACAATCTGAAGTAGCCAGTAAGCTGGAAAGTTCAACACCTGCTAGGATGTACGCTTTGAAAGTAAGAGAAGATGAGGAAGCACCGGACGTCATAACAGGTCAGATACATATGTTTAATACTTCCATTTATGCTTTAATAGACCCAGGCTCCACACATTCATACATATGCACCATGAATCCAAAGTTAGAAAACTTAAGTGTGACTATGGATGAGATTGGGATGAAAGTTACTAGTCCTTTAGGGGACGAGGTAATTACAAGAAAGGTATACCAGAATTGCCCAATTGAAATCCATAGGAAGAAATTCCTTGGAGATTTAATGGTATTACCTTTTCAAGAATTTGATGTAATTCTCCGTTTGGATTGGTTATCCAAACATAAAGCATTGGTGGATTACGAACGGAAGCGAGTGACATTATGAACACCAGAAGGAGAAGAAATCACTTTGGTGGGAAAAAGAAGAGATTACCTTAACAACGTGATTTCAGCTAGGACAGCTAAAAGATTGGTGCAAAAAGGTTGCAAGCATATTTAGTCTATGCATTGGAAGCTAAAAAGGAAGCTAACAAAATACAAAAGATCCCGACTATCTGTGAATTTCCAGATGTTTTTCCTGAGGAACTGCCCGGCATACCACCCAGAAGAGAAGTAAAGTTTGGCATTGATGTTTACCCAGGAGCGGCGCCAGTTTCTATAGCACCTTACCGTATGGCTCCAGCAGAGCTCAAGGAGCTTAAGACCCAACTGCAAGAGCTTTTAGATAAAGGGTTCATACGACCTAGTGTTTCACCATGGGGAGCACCGGTGCTATTTGTCAAGAAGAAAGATGGATCGTTAAGGTTATGCATGGATTATCGCCAATTGAACAAATTGACGATTAAAAACAAGTATCCTCTACCACGCATAGACGGCTTATTTGACCAACTCATAGGTGTAGGAGTTTTCTCAAAAATTGATCTAAGATCTGGGTATCATCAATTGAGAATTAAAGAAGAAGATATACCAAAGACTGCGTTTAGGACCCGGTATGGACATTATGAATTCATAGTAATGCCATTTGGGCTTACAAACGCACCTGCGGTATTCATGGACTTAATGAATAGAATAATCCACCTGTATTTAGATCAATTCGTAGTCATTTTCATAGATGACATATTGGTGTATTCCAAAACCCTAGAAGAGCACGACCAGCATCTTAGAATTGTATTGCAAACATTAAGAGAAAAACAGTTGTATGCTAAGTTCAGTAAATGTGAGGTTTGGTTAAGTGAAGTAGCTTTCTTAGGGCATATTGTATTGGCTGAAGGAATCAAAGTGGACCCAAAGAAAGTAGAAGCAGTGTTAGATTGGAAGCCGCCAAGGACGGTAACCGAAGTGCGAAGTTTCCTTGGACTAGCAGGATATTATCAACGCTTTGTGAAAGGATTTTCTATCGTTGCTACACCGTTAACCCGACTTTTGCAAACAAATGTGAGATTTCAATGGACGGATAAGTGTCAAAAGAGTTTTGAGGAACTAAAGACTAGATTTACCGAAGCACTTGTGCTTACACAGCCGAAATCAGGAAAAGATTATGTGATTTACAGTGATGCTTCACACATTGGACTCGGTTGTGTATTGATGCAAGAAGGAAAGGTAGTAGCGTATGCGTCTCGACAACTTAAGCCCTATGAAAAGAATTATCCTATCCACGATTTGGAATTAGCAACGATAATATTAGCTTTTAAGACGTGGAGACACTACCTTTATGGTGAGAAGTGCTACATATACACTGATCATCAGAGTCTGAAGTACTTTCCATACCAAAAAGACTTAAACTCACGAAAAAGAAAATGGGTTCAATTGTTAGCTAATTATGACTATACAATTAATTATCATCCTGGTAAAGCTAATGTCGTGGCAGACGCACTTAGCAGAAAATTGGTGGCAGCAATGTGTGCAATGAGAATAATAGCTGAGGAGACAGAAGATAAGAAGGTGATAGCAGAAATGCATGTACAACCTATGCTGTTGCAGCAAATCAAGGAAGCTCAAGAAGCTGATGAACAAGTTAAGAAATGGAAGAAGCAAAAGCAGATGGATCGAGGAGACAATTTTCAAATACGTTTCGATGGCGTATTGTGTTATAAAAAAAGATTGGTTGTACCCAGAACAAGAGGAATACGGGAACAAATTCTGTACGAAGGTCATGATATTCTGTTTGCTATGCACCCAGGAAGCACAAAAATGTACCAAAATTTGAAGAAAACGTATTGGTGGCTTAGAATGAGAAAGAGTATTGTAAGATATGTGACCAAATGCCTAACTTGTCAATGAGTTAAGGCTAAACATCAAGTACCTGCTGGTCTCCTATAGACAATAAACATACTGACCTGGAAATGGGAAGAAATAACAATGGATTTTGTTACAGGCTTACCAATGACAAGAGATAAACACGATGCGATATGGGTGATAGTGGATCGACTTACTAAGTCAGCATATTTCTTACCTGTCAAAATAGATTACTCCTTGGACAAGCTTGTGGAGTTATATGTCAAAGAAATTGTGTGACTACATGGAGTCCTAAATTCCATCATTTCTGACAGAGATCCACGCTTCACATCAAAATTTTGGGACAAATTGCATACGGCAATGGGAACCAGGCTGAAGTTTAGTATTGCATTTCACCCACAAACAGATGGACAATCTGATAGGGTAATTCAAATTTTAGAAGACATGTTGCGATCCTGTGTATTAGAGCTCGGAGAAAGTTGGGACAGACATTTAAGTTTAATGGAGTTTGCATACAACAATAGTTATCAATCCAGTATAAAAATGGCTCCATATGAAGCGTTATATGGAAGAAAATGTCAGTCACCATTGTGTTGGACCGAGCTAAGTGAGAGAAGGATGATAGGACCAAATTTAGTCAAAGACACAAAGGACAAAATAAAAACCATCCAAAGTAATTTGAAAGCAGCAACAGACCGACAAAAATCATATGCTGATCGCAGAAGAAGAAAACTAGAATTTGCAAAAGGAGACAAAGTTTTTCTTAAAGTTTCTCCATGGAAAAAAGTGCTAAGGTTTAGAGAAAAAGGCAAACTCTGTCCAAGGTATATCGGACCATACAAAGTGATTGAGCGTATTAGTCCGGTAGACTATAAACTAGCCTTACCACCAGAATTAGACAGAATACACAATATTTTTCATGTTTCTATGCTGAAAAAGTATAAGAAGTAAAAGTTGAACCGGATCTGACATACAAAGAAGAACCAGTGAAAATCTTATCCTGTGAAACCAAGGTACTTAGAAATAAAGATATTCCACTGGTAAAAGTCCTTTGGAGAAACCACAAGGTGGAGGAAGCAACATGGGAGACTGAAAAGACAATGAGAGAACAATACCCGTATATGTTTGCATCCAGTTAAGCTTCGAGGCGAAGCTTAAAATTTAGTGGGAAGGAAATGTAACGTCTGCTTTTTCAGGAATTCTAAGAAAGTACTAAGTACATGCACGACACGGGACCCAACAGGGCACCGAGGTCGGGCAACAGTTTGGGAAGCTCTGTAAAGTGACTGTAAATAATATAAATAATGGGAGATGTATGATAAATAAATGTTTTGGAATGATAACCAGCGCGTCCGGAGACAAAGATAGGCCAAAGAAGCTCAATGGGCTTCAGAGGCAGTGTTAGGGACCTAAGCGTAATTTTGTAAAAAGTTGTGTAAAGTCTTGATACTGCCTAAAATTGATCATAAATATGAAATCGCGGGAGTTAACTGGTCGCAATGAAGTGACACAGAATTTTCAGAAAACGCGCAGTTTGAAAGATATATCGGGTTTTTCTTAAAGGGTATTTTGGTCATTTTTCCAAGGAGGATGCTAATGGACATTTCACACAAGTTTAGGCACCATTTTAGTCATAAGAAATGTTCATTAATGTGTTGGTGCTTTCCTAGCCAATTATTTTGGTGACTAAACACTTTTTCACTAATCAAAATTTAAGAAATTTAATAAATAAAAAATAAAACATTATTCATCATATAAAAGAAGTTTCAAGACTTGAAATGAACCAAAATTCTCTCATTTCCATTAGAAAACTTCGGCCTCCATTGAAGAAAGAAGAAGAGATCAATTCCAAGGTAAATCTCACTTTCCATACTTGAATTTCTTAATTTTTAGTCTAGTTTTCCATTCCTAAGCAAGAATAGGCAAGCATATGTGATCAAATCAATGAGTTCTTCACCTTCCATATGAACCCTAGAATGGAAGAAAAGGGGAAAAATTAGGGTTCTTCCTTTAAGTTGAAGATGAAGTTGAAAAGTGATAGGAAATGGTGATTTAAGCTTAGTTAGGCATGAAATTCAACTTAGTTTGCAAAAATTGAATATGTAGCTTAGGGATTTCTTACCTTGGGTTTATGTAACCTTATGGAATGATAAATTCTTATAGTAAATCAAGAAGAAAAGGTAGAAGAAGGGCATTGAAAAGCTAAGGGAAGCTTAAAACAAGGTTTGGTACCTTAACTTATGTAAAATTTCAATTCTTCCTTGAATTTCTTACTTTGGACGAATGGCCTTTGGTCCAAATGCTATGTTTTTATGTGTTATTTTATGTATTGATAATGATAAAACCCTAAGATGCCATGTAGTGTTTCAAGAAAACCATTTTAGTTAAAGCATGCAAAAGTTATCCAATTTAGTAACAAACGTTGATGAATTTTCATAAATTATCTAGAAAGAATTTTGAGGTGATATTTTCTCCTACCTCCCTAATATATTAAAAGGTGTTTAAAAACAACTTTTATAAGAAAAAAAATGCACTTCCTCCTTGGTGCTTTAAGATGGGGCCGAATGGTCCTTAATAGGAAACCAAAATTGTCAATTTTTGCATTATGTGTACTTTGATACCAAAACCCCTAAACCCTGAATCTATAATGTGTAAATGACCTATGGACACTTAGAGGGAAGTATATGACACAATTTGGGTACCTAAGGGAACCTTGATTGGGTCATTGACTATCTCTTTCAAGTTGTCCAAGTTCACCAAAATACTATATGGTAAAATACTATTCATTTGGTATGTTGGTTACTATTTATTTGGTAAATTTTCAAAGTATGCCTAAAGTATGGTTATATGATAATTAAATGATTTATACAAGAATTATAATGAAAACTATATACAATAACAGTATAATGCTCTACTTGGTTTGAGTCAAACTAGGTGATAAGGATATGATGCGTCATATATTATATGGTAAAAGCGGTCCGCAGTATATTGATATGGATATTATGGAATGGATTGGCACCATTTATGCTTATAGTCGGAGTGCTGCAAGGCATCCGGCGAGTATAGTCGAGGTGTTGTAAAGCAGTCCGCTCTACATTTATGATTTCTTATATTTTGTTTATCACATGATTACTATACTTATAATTGGTTTACTTCTGGTTTACCACTAGTCTACTATGTTCATAATCTATTAGCTTATGGTTTATCATTGATTTATTATGCTTAAAATTCATTTATTTCCTTTTACAACACATTTCCTTCCTTAACCTTTCTTATTATGAATCACTTCCATCTCCCCCTGATCAGATCATTCAGCTTTTCAGACATTATAGATTTCGGGGCATTACAATTCTCCCCTTCTTTTAAAATAGTTTCATCCTCGAAACTCAATTATTTCTAAATAACTACCTTATGTGTTATGTCAATTATTTCATTTCTCTCTAAGCTTAACATGGTTTTTTTTTATTATGTTTCTTCTGCTTTTATTATCTTCGTTGTGTTCTCTTGTTATATGTTTGTCTCCTTATTTTCTGAATGACTGTCTTATACTGCTATCTATATTTAACTCTCTCTTTTTTGCTTTGGTGTTTATTTGCCATACCTATTACATGTCGCAATTTCTAATGCATTTATATCCCATTTATATTTATTCTATTGCTTATTCCTTCCTGGTCTTCTAGCTTTTGCTCTTTCTTATTGATTGATTATTCTAATTTGTCATCTATTTCTTTTCTTCTAACTGATGTGGGATATCTCATTTTATGTTGGTAATGGCCACTCCCCACATAACACTATATCCCCTCTATGTTATTTTCTTTTTATTTTCATTATATTTTACTTATTACATTTCCTTACTTTTATAATTTACCTTTGGTTTTATGCTTTCTTGTTTTCCTTATTGACTTTTCATTATGCATTATTCTTTATATTCCACATTTCCCACTCTATACTAATTATCATCCGCTATATTGTATTTTACATTTGACTTTTCAATACGATATAAACTTTCTCTTTCTTGTATTGCTCACCAAGATAATATCAATGGACTTAAAGTGGCATTACAATATACAATGTGTAGAGCCCTATTCATGCTCTACGTGCCTCACATATATATGTAGGGGCCCATTCATCCCCTATGGCACATTCAATACGGTCACATTCATCTGCCTGAAGCCGGAATCCACATCTCATATCACAATGTCTAGCCGAAGCCTATGAATAATCAATAATCAATGACTGTGGTCCTAATAAAATTACGGACCAAGCCCTGTACAATATGTGGCCGAAGCCCTCATATAATTTGTGACCGCCGGAGCCTTATAATCAATCAATGATAGCCTTTACTTCCATCTCTAATTCCATCCGTATTATCAAGGTGAGCCAGGGTTTCATTTCTTTCTAGTTCACTGTATTTTATAATATCTTATCGTCTCCTTCCATTTTCCCTTTACACACATTATAAATCAATAACTATTGTTTTCATATAAGAGTCATATAATTATTTTGTGCTGCTATTTCTTTAAAACTTTTGCTTGTCACATGTTTGCATTTAATTTTCAATTTTATAACGCTTGTTTCCTGTGTTATCTTGGGTTCTTTTTCTTTAATCCTTGATTTTGATTTCATTTCTCGCACTATTCTATTTTATATTCCTAGATCATTTTTTTTACCCTAACGGACAATTTTCAAATTTTTTGATGTTTAACCCATCATATCTTTCTCTCGTTCCTTGGATGATTTGTATTAGTCCTTAAAATTTCATGTATTATTCTTCCTTTTGTTGCGTAACTTATTTATTTTCAACCGTTTTCTCTCTCTCCTTCTTCGAGTATTTGTGTCTAGTTATCTTGTGTGCATTTCATTATTTATGCATGTACGTGTGTTCATCAATTTCGGTTATTTTCCCCAATCGACTATCCATAAATGTCTTTTAATTTCTAGCACGAACATTAGCATACATACTTTCACAATTTATAAATCAAAACAATACTTTATGCACGTCTAATCATTCAATTCACCTCATAATTCACATATTTAAAGTTCATAGCATAGCACAATAATTCATAACATATGCAAAGCAAGGTGGGTCTGTAACACCCCTTATACACCTACCGAAGTAGACCTATAAGAGGGCTACACGTGTCTTTGTACGGTATACAGAACATAACATTTTTATTAATTTACAATATTACAGTACTATACAAATTTCCTTTTACATTATTACAATTAACTTTACAATGTTACAGTATATGCCACACTATTCTAACTTCTAGTGTCTCAGATGCCGATCCTCTAGACTGATTCTTTCTTGACTTCTGCTTCCGTAACCTACAAGTTAGCAGAAACTAACTTGCTGAGCATAAAGCCCAGTGGATACTTTACACAACAATAACATAAATAACATATAGCAATATCTCATAGCCACACATGTATTTTAAGTAGCACACAATCATAACAATGCATTACATAATCACATAGCATCACAACACATCGAGTAAGGGTAAAGTATCAAACCTGTTTGTTGCCGCCTATAGTATGCTGCTCCCATATATCTGTGCTCTAATTAGGTCTCGTAGTTATCTAATTCAATAATTTACAACTTGATTAATTCTTTAGCTAATTTATTTAAAATTCCTTTTTAATATTCCTATTATACAATTTATTTAAGTTGTTCCTTCTACTTTATGTACTAATATTTTATTATCTATTGATATTTATTCCCCACTATGTATCCCCTGCGTTACTCTGATTAACCCCTTTAGTGCTTCTATCGACTTTAATAATAATCTTTAATTATTCATTTGAGGTTCCCCTTTTATTTCTAACTAACTTAGTTGTTTATCCTTAATTATTAG
>CATIWJ010143496.1:0-13253 GCA_949640765.1 Croton laevigatus | reverse complement strand
TGTGCGCAAGAGGAAAATTAATAAATGCTTGAGATTCTATAATGTGTTTGTAGAAGTGTTTATTTTCGGTTTATATGAGGAGTGAGGGTATAAGGAGGTTGCCGAAGTGTTTGTGAGATTTTTATGCAGGATTCAGTGCATAGTCATATGAACTATTCATGTTAGTCGCTGTTACTATTCACGGACTGTCCATACGTAGCCGGAACTCTGGCAAAATTTCCTTAAAGTTAGACTTAAAATTTGACTAAGTAAATTTGGAACTTATTAGGCTAAGTATAGAAAAACAGTTGGAAATATCAGAAGTAAGATCGATACAACTGAATAATATTAACGAATAATTTGGTACCAGAATAAGAGTCAGATTATGAAACATAGACAACAAACATAAATAAAAGAAATTAAAGTAAAAGCATAGCAAAAATGTATGATAAGAAACGTTAGAAAAATTATATAGTAAAATGGGAAAATTAATTAAGTTGTGATTTGTTAGAAAACAACAAAGGAATCTAGCTATGGGAAACGCGTAGGACAACGAGGGACGAATGCGACACGATATCAGGTTTGGTACTTTACTTTTATTTACCGCATTTTTATATATATGCAATGATGTGAATATGTGACGCTTTGTATGCAATGATATGCTATTGTTTGATATATGTGCTATCTGTAAATAACTAATATGTTAAATTGAACTGAGTAAAAGTAAAGTACCCGCTAAGTAAAATTTCAATGGTATTTGCTAAGTTAGATTTGCGGGGAAAGATGCGAACGGATAGAGGACACGGAATGCAATCGACAAGTAAATCGACGCTAAGTCAGGTTTGGTACTTTGCTTTTATTTACCGCATTCTCAAATGTGTGTGCAATGATGTGAAACATATAATGCTTTTATGCAATGCTGTGCTGCCATTTGATATACGTGCTATCTGTGAATAATTAATGTGTTAAATTGAACCGGGTAAAAGTAAAGTACCCACTAAGAATAATGCTTAGCAAGTTTAGTGTCTGCTAAACTTGTAGGTTATGGAAAGATGCAAAGTCAACTAGAATTGTCAAACAAAGTCAGGCTCACCAGAAAACACTTAGTATGGCATATGTTGCGCAACAAAAGTCAAAAATCAGAACAGACAATAGTATAAAGAAAGAAAAATTTTCTCAGGTAATGTTCTGCATACCAGTAAACATCAGTATGTAGCACTTCTTCGGGGTCTACTACAAGGCCTAGAAGGGGTGTTACAAGCTATCTCTTGTAGCAACATGGGTCTAGCTTACATCTCTGCTAAGCATATGTCATCATTCTCCTCTAATACTTGTACCCTCATTGCTTTCAAAGCTTGAATCATCTTTCTGCTTAAGGCATCCGCTACCACATTAGCTTTCCTAGGGTGATAGTTGATGGTGTAGTCAAAATCTGCTAGCAACTGAACGCATCTTCTCTGACGCAAATTGAGATCCTTCTGTTCTGGCAGATACTTCAAACTCTTGTGGTCGGTGTATATCTGACATCTCTCTCCATACAAGTAATGCCTCAATGTCTTGAAAGCCAAAACTATAGAAGGTAACTCCGAATCATGTATTGGGTAGTTCTTCTCATGAGGCTTTAGCTATCTAAAAGCATACGCAACCACCTTACCTTCTTGCATTAACACACATTTCAATCCAATGCGTGATGCATCGCTAAAAATAGCATACTCCTTTCCTGATACTGGCTATGTAAGAACTAGAGCATTAGTCAACTTCTCCTTCAGAATCTCAAAGCTCTTCTGGCAAGCATCGTTCCACTGAAATCTTACATCCTTCTGAAGCAACTTGGTCATTGGGGCAGCTATAACAGAGAAACCTTTAACAAATCTTCTATAATATCCTGCTAACCCCAAGAAACTCCTCACTTCTGTCACCGATCTCGGAGGCTTCCAATCCATTATAACTTCTATCTTCTTTGGATCAACGCTGATGCCCTTCGCCGACACGATATGTCCTAAGAAGATCACCTCCTTAAGCCAAAACTCGCACTTACTGAGTTTGGCGTACAACTGCCTCTCTCTCAAAGTCTGTAGTACAATGCAAAGATGCTGCTCATACTCCTTCTCATTCTTTGAATATACCAGGATGTCGTCAATGAACACTACCACAAACTGGTCCAAGTACTGGTGGAAAACCCGATTCATCAAATCGATAAATACTGCTGGGGCATTCGTCAACCCGAATGGCATCATTAGGAACTCGTAATGACCATATCGAGTTTGAAATGCCATCTTGGGTATATCTTCTTCCTTGATCCCCAACTGGTAGTATCCTGACCACAAATCTATCTTCGATAATACTCCTGCTCCCTTTAACTGATCAAACAAATCATCAATCCTCGGAAGGGGGTAATTGTTCTTGATGGTCAACTTATTCAGCTGTCGGTAGTCCACACAGAACCCTAAAGATCCATCTTTCTTCTTCACAAATAACACAGGTGCTCCCCACAAAGACACACTCGATCTGATAAATCCCTTGTCAAGTAGCTCTTGCAGTTGGATCTTTAACTCTTTCAGTTCTACCGGTGCCATCCGATATGGAGCTATCGAGACTGGTGCAGCTCCCGGATACAAATCCATAGTGAACTCTACTTCCCTTCTAGGCAGCATCCCTGGCAACTCATCTGGGAATACATCTGGGAACTCACATACTACAGGTATCCCTTTAACTCCCTCATCAATCGTCTTCACTTCTAAGGCACAGACCAAGTAGGCTTCACAGTCCTTTTGAATCAAACGCTTTGCTGCCACGGCAGATATGATGTTATGTAAATAGTCTGGCCTCTTCCTAACAACAACCACTTCCTTACCCTCTAGGGTCTTCAAAGTTACTCTCTTCTTCTCACAGTCAACTATAGCTTTATGCTTGTGCATCCAATCCATCCCTAAGATAACATCAAACTCTTAGAATGGTAGCTCCATCAAATTCCCAAGGAAAATCTCACCATGTATCTCTATTGGGAAATCTTTAATAACCTTATTAGTCACTACCCCATCATCTAAAGGTGTTGTCACCAATATGCTAGACTCCACATACTCTACTGACAATCCCTTGACACTATCCCCAAGCATGCAAATGAAGGAATGGGTCGAAACCGGTTCAATCAATGTATAAATAGGTTTACAAGACATAGAAAACGTACCCACAATAACATCTAGAGCATCCTCCTCTTCTCTAGTCTTCATAGCATACACCCTGGCTGAAGCACTGGTCCCAGGGCGATCAACGATCTCAGACTGGGACTTCTGATGACTAGGGTTGCCATGACCTCTACCTCGGCCTCTATCGGCTGATTGCTGTGAATGCTCTGTCTGAGCTGGGGTCTCATTCCGAAGTCTCGAGCACTGACGCCTCATGTGACCCTCTTGGCCACATTCCCAGTAAGCATTATCGTTGGTCTGGTACCAGCACTCTCCCGGGTGTTTATGTCCGCACGTGTCATAGGTAGGGTTAGGGTGATGATCTCCTGTACTGCCAGCTGCTGATTCGACTCCTCGAGCCCTACCTCCACGGTTACCTTCACCAAAACCTCCAGGGCTCCTGGTGCATTAGCTGATGACCCTCTGGCATCTCCTCTGCCTAGACTCCGACCTCTGGACTGGGTCAAGCTACCTCCTCTAAACCTCTTTCTGGAGGACTGACCACCTCCAAAACTCTGGGACTGATCCCTCTTCTGCTACGCCCTCTGACGCCTATTCCTCTGGTTCATCTGCACTCTTCTACTTTAAGTGCTCTAGACAACAACTTGGAGAACTCTGTAAATCCCATAGCTACTAACTGAACTTGTAACTCATCATTAATTCCATTTAAAAACTTATGGCATCTCTCTTCTTCTGTCTCTACAAGCTTCTTCCCATACCTGCTGAGGCGGGTGAACTCTTTTTCGTACTTTGTTACTGTCATCCTCCCTTGCTTAAGGTGGATGAACTCATCTCTCTTGGCATTCATATACGACAAGGTGATGTAGTGTTTCCAGAACTCAGCTTCAAAGAATGCCCATGTCCTCTACTCGGAGGTAACACACTGCTGGACTATGTCCTACCAGTTATCTGATTCGCTCGTCAAGAGTGATGTAGCACATATCACTCGGTCTTCTGGAGCACATCTCAAGTGATCAAGTGTCCGTTTGGTACTGTCTAGCCATTACTCATCTTCCTCAGCTCCCTCTGCATGTCCCAAACTGAACTCTTTAGTCCCGTACTTGTGGAGCTTATCGATGGGCGAACGTCTGTCTCTGTCTACTGCCGCTGCTACAGGGGCTCTGTCTGCCATCTGTTGAAAAGCTTCGGCCATCCATCACAGATACTTGCCTTGGTCGGGAAACCCAACTTCAGGTACAGCCGATGCTGGTACAGGCGCTGGCTCAGGTTCTATAGGAGGCTCCTGAGCTCCTGCAAGACTAGGGACTGAGGCGCGAGACTCGGCCTCGTCCAAAACCGCTCTCTACGATTCTACTTCTTCAGACATTGCTACAATAAGAAAAGATAAACAACAGTAGCCAATCTCAGCACACATATACTTTAAACAATCCTATATGGCATGTACACAAATCTTTAACTAAACACATCCATCTGATTAATAATAATAAGCATCTTACATATAAGTCAAATTACAACATACTTCCATACACTAAAGCCTACAAACTCACCTACTATTTAACATCCAAAATACATTTCATACTTTATACCAAAAACCTACTGCCTATTACTAGCCTAGCTACTCTCCAACATAAACTGATGCCACTGAGCTTGTCGGGGTGAGCTTCTCCTCGCTAGGGTCCGGCTCAAACCAAGAGCTATAATCTATAGCTACCTCCGGTATTGGAGCAACTCCTGATTGACGGTCCACTTGCATCGAGTTGGAACCTCGGTTACCTCTTTCCTCTTCCACTTGTCTTATTCTAGCTCTTAAATCCTGGTTTTCTTGGGCTAGCTCTCTCATATTGTTCGTCATTTCTTGGTTTTCCTGGGTTAACTTCCTAACTCTAGCTAACACTTCCTGAATCTCTTCTTGGTCAACCATTATCTTAGTCTTCTTCTTCTTAGGTGTCCTACTTGAGTCGCTACTTATCTCGATAATCGGTATCTCACTCTTATTCCTTCCTTGATCAGCCATCTTATCTAGATAAGTCAAATCATACAATAACTTATATCACACCATATATCAATTCCTATCTACCTACATCCTACTCTTACCCCCAATCCTACACCTAGGTATCATGCTTTTAGAGTTAATTCAGCCTATCTAATCCCAAAACCGACTAAACCAATGCTCTGATACCAAAAATTGTAACACCCCTTATAAGCTTACCGTAGTAGACCTATAAGAGGGCTACACATATAACACCCCTTTTAAACTCACGAGTCAGTCTAGAAGAAGCGTTACTACCATGGTATTCGAGTCGGTTACCTAATCATACTTTTATATACTTAAACAAAAGCCATCACAACATTATCATCTCTATCAAACATGCATCCAACATTTCGACTAATTAACTTATAGTATAATATATAACCATCATAATTACAAGTATCTTAAAGCCCAAAAGAAATATAATTACATATCCATAATCATCCCTAATTAATTTATGTACATGTCGGATCTACAAAGGACAAAATAATCAAAAGCAATACCCAAAAGAACACGTTGCTAAACTTGTAGGTATTGGAAAGACGCAAAGAACCTAGAATAACCAGAGCAGGGTTAGGCTCACTAGCACATGTAGAACGACATATACACCCGAGAACAAGCCGGGAAGCAAAAGACCCGATGGTCGAGAAAAAGAAATTTTATACTTAGCATTGTAATTAATGTACATTTTTATTGTAAGCTATGTTCTGTATACCATGTAATGTATGATGTGACACACTTTAGCTCGGCTAGTAGTTAGTCGGGTTAATGAGTGTTAGACCTTATACCCTCACTCCTCATATAGATTTAAATTCATTTCACACTTCTATAAATAAAACCCAACATACAATATCTCAAGCATTTATTAATTTCCTCTTGCGTACAGTCCATTCACTTAGCCATAACTCTTTATTTACAAGTCTAAATGAAGTGGTACTTGGTTCTCTAGTTAGCTAACATGTTTATGCACAATATTGTCTTCTACCATAACATCTAATTATGCCACTAACATATTCAATTTGTGGCCCTACGTTATAGGTCATGTTCTGTCCTGGTTCTAACTTTCAGCTTGCACATTTGTTACTCCTTCAATCATATCTCTTGCATTACTAATTCAATTGAATTGGTTCTAACTTATAAAGTTTGCTAACATAAAGGGGAACATTTTTGTCTTCTGTCTCTATCTCAAATTATATTGTTACCTTAATCAAATTACTATCCAAATTTCAACTTCAATTCTGGACGTGCACAAGGCACACCCTTCAGTTATTTAGGTATAATTTCTTACATACTAACTTTCTGACAAAACTGGATTACATAAATAAACTAGACATATAAACCTAAAATTTTCGTATTTTTACTTCCTCAAATTCAGCCTTTATCATGGTCAAATAATTGGTTGAATTTTGGTCTGCCTTGCTGCCTAGTCTATTCACGTCAGCCTGCACGCCTGTTACTATTCTGGCCATAACTTTTGCTACACAAGTCCAAATAGGGTGATTCTAGTCTCTATTGTTAGCTAAGACATATATCTTATCTACAACTTTCATTTGAATAGCTTCCCTAAATTCCGTCCCTAACCTGATTAAAATTCTGTTCGAATCTAACCCTAGATATTTGTCAGAATTCAGATGTCAGTTTTTCTTCATGTTATTCATCAGAATACAAGCTCTATTTAATTAGTTCATCACTCTACCTTAATTAATTGATCATTCCTTTATAAAACCCTAGAATTTCAGAATTTCCTTCTTGATTTATCTCTTAAATTAACAATCAAATGGAAGAAATAAGAGTAGATATGAAAAACTTACCTTGAGAATAATCTTTCCCTTGAATAATTGGACTTAAAACTTTGTCAAATTCCATTCCTTTTTGTTGTAAGGTGGCATGACAACCTCTTACAAGAGAGGGGAGGGTTTTGTTTCTTCCAATGTCCATTCTTATGTCCATTTTTCCCTTTTATAATTTCTTTTTATTTTTTATTTATTTTATTTCAACTTTAATGGCTAAGAATTAGCCAAATTAATATATTTTGATGGTCATGATCTTGCCAAGTGTCACCTCTACATAATTTTCCTTTATGAGCAAGTTGATGCCTCAACTCTTAGCTCTTTCCAAATAGCCCCTTCCTTGAGCGAAGTTTCTGTAAATAGGTCCTTCTAAGGTTCTACTTGACCTTGCTGCAGTCCTTTATTAATTTTACGTTATATTCTAAATTCAATAATTCTTGTGCCAAATGGAACTAAACACCTAAATATATGTCATATTAAAATTTCAGACCAATCCGAATTATAAATAATATTTGGCGTCACTTTCCGCTGTACCCGGTCGCACTGCCCGAGGCAGCCTGCGCACCGTCTACTAATTTCATCATAACTTCGTCCATACATGTCTAAATTAGGTGGTTCTTGTTTCCACGTTAAACTAGCACATAAAGGAACAACTTTTATGTTTTACACATTTGCAAAATAGACCATCTTAGGGTCCGAAATTCTGGTCAAACTCAAAGGTTCTGCGTAAATCTAATTTTCATGTTTTTTCAGAATTCTCCATACATGCTACTCTGGAAACTACCGTAATTACACCGTTGCGACCCATTTATCCTCAAGATTTTATATTTAACATATTGTCAAGGTTTTATACAACTTTTATAAAAATTACATTTTAGTCCCTGACTTTTTCCAAAATTACCGTTAGATCCTTTTAACTCCCAAAGCCCTATTTCGCCTCCCGAGTGTGGTCGGCCCCTGTTTGTAGCCCTATTGTAATTCATATTGTCGAATTTACGTATTTAGGGTTGACTTCCCATGGAGGTCACCCATCTTACCTTGTAATGTGACGTGAGCACATTTAACTTCGGAGGTTCGGCGAATTTCTTCGCGATCCTTCCGAGTCTACGCGAAGGGACTGTACCATCCTTATTTACAATTGTCAGATATTGCGTCTATACTTGATTTCCTCATTCCTCTGCTTGTAATTCGTGTATAATTTACGCATTTACTTGTTTCTCCTTTTTCCTTACCTTTTGTTTACCATTTACTTACTTTTTGTTTACCTTTCGCTTACAATGGCTTTCTTTGTTTATAATTAACTTACTTCTTGTTTATCACTTGTTTATTTTACCCATAACTTATAAATTCATTGTTTAACATATGTTTACTGTATTTATAATTCGTTTACCTTTATTTTATAACATATTTCCTTTCTTAACCTTTCCTGTTGTCCAATCACTTTTATCTTTTCCTGCTTATATCACATGGCATTTTAGACGTTACAGGTTTTAGGATGTGACACTTTTAATAGTTGGAAATTGCTAGATGTGATGTTGATAGGTATGATGATGATGTGAATGTGGTTATGTATGCATGATAGATTATGTAGGTTGCCGACTCGAAAACCAAGAGGTTATAACGCTTCTTCTAGATTCATTCGTGGGTCTAGAAGGGGAGTTACACGTGTAGCCTTCTTAGAAGTCTACTTTGGTATGCTTATAAGGGGTGTTACAGTGATTTTCTGATTTTACGTCTATAAGTTCTTTTATAATCCCTTTTCTATTTCGCTTGTCAGTGCATTTATTTTATATACGTCCGATTAAATTTACTTGACGTCATTCATAATTGTCTAAGCTACGGTTCCTAAGTCTGTCTTGAGTATTATCTAGTTGCATTAACTATTTCTCTAACATTACTAACATCTTCTTATACTTAGCCTAATAAGTTTCAATTTTACTTAGTCAAATTTTAGGTCCAATTCTACGGAAATTTCGCCAGAGCTTCGCTACACGTATAACAACTCGTGAATAGTAACAGCGACTATCATTGACAGTCCCAATGACTATTCACTGAATCCTGAATAAAAATTATCCAAACACTTCGTCAATCTGTCCTTATACCTTCATTCCTCATATAAATTGAAAATAAACACTTCTATAGACAATACACAATACAATCGCAATTATTCATTAATTTCTTCTGATCGACGATTTAGTTCGCCTTATGCACCTTCCGCTAACTTACTTGTAACTGGGTTTGTATAACTCCAATTAAGTTCATTCTTAATTTCTTTTCAATAGAAGGTTATCACCCATATTAATTTAGATTTAATTAAGCTGCACATAATGTTTGACGCTACTTTCAATTCAGTCATACTGCCTGGTACTAATCTGTCTAATTCCTCTTGCGCACAGCCTGTTCGTTTAGTCATATCTTTTTCATTTAAGGTCTAAATGGTATGGTTCTTGATCCTCTTGTTAGCTAACACATATAGGTATAATATTGTCTTCTATCACAACATCAAATTATGTCCATAGCTTATTCAAATTGTGAGCCCAAATTATGAATCCAGTTCTGTCCTGATTTCAACATTTAGTCTGCACACCTATTACTAATTCAACTATAACTTTTTCATTAATTTTTCAATTGAGTTGCTTATAATTTCTAAAGTTCATTAACATATATGGGAACAACTTTGCTTCTTATCTCTTTCTCAAATTAGGTCGTTAACCTAGTCAAATTACCCTCTAAATTTCACTCTTAATTCTGGTCGTGAACATGGCATACCCTTCAGTTATTTGGGTATAAATTCCTACATACTAGCTTTCTGCCAAAACTGTTTTACAGGAGTAATTTAGACATATAAACCTACATATTTTATGTTTTACACTCTCTCAAATTCTGTTTCTATCCTAGTCAAATAATTGCTTGAATTCCGGTATGTCCTGTTAGCTTATCAGATCACGTCAGCTTGCACGCCGGCCCCTATTCCGGCCATGATTTTTGTTACACAAGTCCAAATAGGGCGGTTCTGGTCTCTATTGTTAGCTAAGATATAAATCTACAACTTTCATTCTTATGATTTCCCCAAATTTTGTCCCTAACCTATTGAAAGTTCTGTTTGAATCCGAGCTTACAAAGCTGCCAGAATTCTGATTTTAGCATTTCTTCATCTTATATTTTTAACATATAGGTCCTATACAATCCATTTATCATCTTATGTTAATTACTCAATCATTCATACTTAAAACCATAATTTTCCCATACTATGTTCATCATTGATTCTTGTTATAAACATGAAATAAATCTTAAATATAGGTTTATTAGTGCAAGAGACTTAAAAAATTATGCCTAGAACCTTGAAAATTGAACTTAGAAATAGACTTTACCTTAGATTCTCTCTCTTCTTCTTCCTCCTTATGCTTGCCGTGAGCTTCATCAAAATAATGAAGAGATTGTCTTTTTTTTTTTTTTTTTTTGTCTTCATTTTGTCTTAATTATATTTTAATTTATTTTTGAATTAATTTACTTTTAATCCAATGGTTGTAAATAAATCTAATTAATATATTTAATAACTAGGATTTAGCCAAGTGTCATGTCACATCTCGATCAGGTGTCGCACTCGCGACCATCACGCCTCGGTGTGGTTGTCGCGCTCGCAACTACTATGCGGAGAAACAGGGGGGTTTTGTGGCATTCATCGCTCACGCGATGGTCACACCCCATGTGGTTGTCGCGCTCGCGATGGTCTCCCTGAGGCTCGTCTCGCTCATGGCCATCCGATCTCGCGCCGGTATCCTAGAACCTAGTGTTATCATTAAATGCATTTTAATTGGATTTATCTAATAAGGGAAAATAATTATGAGTATCAGTAAGGAATATAAAATAATGATGAAATATAAATATGAGATTTATCTCAAAAGGAATCAGAATAAATATGAGGTAAGATAATTCGCCACCTAACCGAATTTAGTTAAAAAAAAATAAAATCAAGAATTATATGTATATCGATAAAAGTAATTATTAATAAAAGAAGATAAATTAAGAAAAGAGAATGATAAGATTATAATCGTAACTCACCAATAAATTCGGTAAATAAATGAGGGCAGGCTATGATTAAGCCTGAGATGGTGAATTCGGAAGCGGACAGTACACTAGCAAAATTAGTGTGTAAAATATAAACATGGGATTTAATAATTCAAATAGGATAAAATAAAATTTGGGAAACGGTAAATAAATTAAGGAACTAGTTGGAAATATGTAGAGAGATATTTTGTATAAAAATATAATAAGATAATTGAAGAAGTGTGTAGAAGATTAGAGGGGACATGTGGAAATGGGGACCAATAAGAAATTAGAACAAGAAGTTGTACGAGAAAATAGAAAGAAAGAAAGAAAGAAAAGAAAGAAGGAAGAGGGAAGGAAAGAGAAAGAAGGCGCCGCCCATCCCTGCGCCGCCACCGCCGAAGAGGAAGAGAATGATATACTATTCACCATACCTTTGGAAGCAATTTTCGATGCCTTCCGGTGGTCGGACGGCGAAAGTAAAGACATGCATGGACTCCTCTCCTCATGGGCTTTCTAATGATGGTGGAGTGGCTGCCGATCTGTGATGGGATCAGAAAACGCGTTCACTAGCCGAACTTTCGATGAAGATTCTGATGCCTTCCGATGGTTTTTCGTCGACTTTGAAGGTAGTTTCTGAACCCTCTTTTGATAAGCTTCGATTTGACGTAGAGTTTGTAAGGTTTGGTCTGTTGACTTAGGATGCCAAAATCCCCTGGTTTTGAATATTTGACAAACTTGAATTTGTGATTTACTAATGTTATTTCAAGTGTTTAAGTATAGCTCCATCAAGTATGAACCATCATAAGTGAAGATGAAAAGTTAAACTTGCAAAAGAATTGAAGTTTTTGAAGATAGATTGAAATTTCTCACGAGAAGCTCAAAATTTCTACACTGCACACCTGTTAGTATTTTGGCCATAACTTTTGATTTATAAGTCCAAATGAGGTGATTCAAAAGGCTATGAAAAGCTAAGATCTGTGGCTACAAAAAAGACTTCAGTCACAATTTCAGAAATGAACCGATCTCGCGCGAGACAGAATTGATCTCCCATGAGACCAACTTTCAACTCATCCTAGTAGAGTTCATCTCAAACAAGACTAATCGTCTGATCTTCATAACTGCCAAGTCTCGCACGAGACCAAAGGCATCTCGCACGAGACGCTTTAAAACGGGCTCAACGACTAGTATATTAAAATATTCAGATAGCCGTTATATAGCCGTTGAAAATTTCTTGTGAGTAGTCTCGCACGAGACAGGGTTGGTCTCACACGAGACGCCTTACTTTTTTCTGTCAAACTTCAACTTTATGGAGCAATGACTATATTTTCACTTGTGGGTATAAATACCCATTAATATAGCCATTTAAAGGTTGATTCAACTACTAAGAACAAGAGCTTCATTTATAAACAACCTTCTCTTCATCTTTCACTCTTTTATTCATCAAAAATGTATTTCATTGTATAGTTTGTTGAGTGAACTATAAACTCAACATTTTTTGTTGTGAGTGTTTGTTGAGTGATCTTTAAATTCAACTTATGAGTGTTAGATAGTTTTTTGAGTGAGCTTTAAACTCAAAGATTGTAAAGTTTGGAGTTAGCTATAAACTCTAAGTTTGAGGTAAACTTGGAAAACCTTTCTTGTATTTTTATTGAAGAATAGTGGAACCCAATTCCTTTTTAGGATTGGAGAAGTGGATGTAGGCTAAGAGATTAAGCCGAACCACTATAAATCTCTTGTTCATCAACCTATCCTTTCAATCTTCCTAAACTTCCATCAAAGTTTCAATCCACCATATTCCGCACTAAACCAAAAGTTTTATTAGCCAACTAATTCACCCCCCTCTTAGTTGCCCCAAGGGACTAACAATTGGTATCAGAGCTTGTATCTTTTTCACTAGCTTAATTGCAAAAGAAGATCAAATGGCAACATCTGAAGAGCTAAAGGAGTTAGTTCAATGGCTAACCTTTGATGAAAAGGATTTCACCTTTTGGAAACGAATAATGGAGATGAATCTCAAAGCATATAGTTTATGGAAGTATTTCCTAGAGGAATGGGCACTTCCTGTAACGCTCCGAAATTCGTAATGTCTGAAACGCTAAATGATCTACAGAAAGAAAAGTAGAAGGAGTTCATAATAGGAAGGGTTAAGGAAGAAAATGTGTTGTAAAAGGGAGAATAAATGAATTTTAAGCATAATAAACCAATGATAAACAATAAGCTAATAGATTATGAATATAGTAAACAAGTATTAAATAATCA
>CATIWJ010143456.1:0-28265 GCA_949640765.1 Croton laevigatus | reverse complement strand
CGTTTTTGGGTGTGTTTTTCATTTCTTTACGTTTCCATTTATGGTAAGTTTTGTAATTGTTTATTATTATTTTTTTATTGATATTGGTGAAAAAGTAAATTTTTTAGAAGGTTAGTAATTGTTTATTATTATTTTTATTTTGATATTGGTGAAAAGTTGATTTTATTGGTATTGGTGAAAAGCAAATGTAAATAAATGAAAAACACGGAGGTAGTATCTTTTAATCTTATACAATTTTTAACCTCGTATTAACCTATATCAAACATATATACATATAATACACTCTTCATTATTTAGAACCTTTACAAATTAATGTATATATATGGTAAATAAAATATGAACAAATACATCAAACCATAACTACTAGATACATTGGTTTCTAGAAAATTTTTCTTTAAAATGGTCTCCGATATCTTCAATTGCTTTTACTTTTGTAAAATAAATAGTACTAAATCAAATCAAATAGACAAATAACTTGGAACAACCAGAAATAGAAGGGTGGACAAACAATATAGGATGGAAGGCTAAAGCGAGACCTCGCGTCTCGCAACAAATTTTTTTGCCTTTTTTTTTACTCACACAGTAGATTATTTATATTAAATTCTAAGATTAATATCAGTGGTCTATAGTTTGTAGATTTTAACTTTGTATTATAAATAGATATAAAATAATTGAGACAGTTAAATTTGTAGTCATATAAAATTTATTATACAGAGTCAATTTTTATAAACTGTAACTTACTGAAATTAATCTCGGAACTCAATATAAACAATTTATAGTACGGGTAAAAGCAATGACTGTCTCACTGAAAGAAGCCTAGCTTTGCCATAGGATGGAAATGGTACTCTACCTTGAATCTCACAACATATTAAGATAATGAAAATTGTTGATCAACTACTTTTAACGAATTTTACAAGTTGGGGTTCGAAATTGAAAATACAAGCTAATATTTTATCTCAGCAAGTACTATACAAGTTAGTGTATACAATTAAATATATGGGAGTCAGTAGAGGTAGTAAGATCTTTGCCCTCGAATCCTAATAGACTGAGTTTGAATTTCTCTATCCATATTCGGATGCGTAAATTTATATCCATGTATATAATTAAATAAATAAAACAGAATCTGTGTTTATATTTTTATAATACAAGATATGGATAAGAACTTTTTTATTTATTATTTGTCTGTTTGCTTTGCAGGAGAAAGGTGATAGCTGAACTACCACCCTTTGTTTCGGGATAGAGAATTTCAATTTCGTCAGTCAATCTTTTTTGCTACCTAACTTAATCATATATAAAATGGAAAAATATAAGTTCAATTTCATATTTGATTTTTCCTCTTTTTTAACCATCTAGGTTTAGGTTTTATTACGTGCATTCCACAGAATCTACTTATTTTGATGATCATTATTTAAGTTGATAATTTTTATGTTATTATAGTTGCTAGCCTTTTTGTAACGTGCCATTCATTCTAAAATAAGCATGAGAAGTAAAAATAACCTTGCACCCACGTAAGGGAAAGTTACATCCAAATCCCTATTAGTTATATTTTACTCATTTGACACCCATTAAAATAGAACACATACCCACATGCATAATTACTAATGCAATCCAAAAATAATATTAATTTTGATGATAATCTATTAAAAAAATATTATTTCAATTTATGTTCCAATTCTATTAAAACATACATAATTTCAATTCATATTCATAAATATATTCTCTTAACTTATGTATGTGTGTCATTTTCATATTTTTGCTATAAAAGATAACAAAACACTGAATTAAATAAAAATGAGATTAATCATTTGAATTTCATTCTAAATAATTTAAATATATGATAAAATAAATATAATTAGAAAGTGAAATAAAGGGCGAAATAAATTTTTATACATTTTACACATTTAAAGATGATGAAATTGATTAAAGGTACCAAGTTAGGAGCATTTTTTGTTTGAAATTGAAAAGATGTGAAATTTGTTAAAGATGGAAAGTTTTGGAATAATTTTAATATTCTGAAATATTGAATTGATATTTAATTTTAAAAAATACTAAAATTATTATAAATGTTATTATTTATGCTATTTTTATTATAAAATTAAAAATATACTGAAATTGTTACATTTTAAAAAATTCTATGCAAAGGAATTGCCATTTGCCACCATTCACACATGTCGTAAGATTAGATTTTGTAATTGTTCCGTCCAGCTTGTCTCACCTGCTGTTACCCAAATTCAATGGAAGTTTAAATCTTCTACATGTTAAAATATATAAAACACCACTTGAAAATATGAGTTGTACCAGTACTAGTACCAGTATGGCCAACAATTTTAAATATATGATTCAATTTCTGAGTATTTTTTATCTTCTTATAATAAATTAAGTATTGCAATGGACCGAATTTTTATGGGTATTTAACTGATTAAATCTTTTTTTTTTAAGAAACTGATTAAATCTTTTTAAAACTCTGGTTTAAAAAAAATCTTTTTAAAACTATTTAAATAGTATATAAACAAATTTATATAAATTGCCTATTTATATGACTCACTAAATAGATGTATCAATTTGAAATTTTCAAAATATGTAAGCTGCTTAAGCACAAGTATTGAATTAAACTTTTCGAGAAATTTGTTCAATTATTTATTTATAGAGCTCTATAAATTATTTAAAGTCCTTGAAGAATTGAGAATGCTCAAAAGTATAAAAGTTGAAATTCCTGAAAAATTATTTAATTGATTATTATACAAAAGTTGAAATTCCGGAAAAATTATTTAATTGATTATTATACATTAATACTATGTTTGAGCATGTCATATGCTTATTTTAGTTATATTTTTTATTAAACATATATTATATTATGATTTTTTTTTATTGTATTAAAGTATGTGTCATCATAAAATTTTGATATTTAATTGGATATGCTAGTTAAAAGCATATTTTTTAAATGAACTAATGATCTCGTATATCCATATATTTTTACATAAAGTTTGAATATGAATTTTACCACTATTATGATTATTGTATTGAGTTTCTCAAAGAGTTTACCACATATTGAAAGTTTTTTAGATTAAGAATTTTGGGATAAAATGATATTTGACAATGATATGTTTATCTAGACTTGGAGTTTAAGCATATCATTAATTGATTTATGCAAAACACATTTTATTGGCACTTGATGAGAAAAATCATACTATTTTAAAAATGGTTAAATAAATCACTTGGTCTAAGAGTACCAAATTTTTTAGTGAAAAAAAAAAAGAACACTATTATATCTTACTAGTTTGTTTAATATAATATTTTTATATAAATTTATTAGCAACATATGGTCGCTCTGCAATATGAACCCATTAAAATAGAATTTATTATTTATTTGGATATCTCAAATATATGATAATTGTAGTATATATTATAGTTTTGATGTAATTTTATGTATATCTTACTAAATAAGATTCATATGATATATTTTTATTTATAATTTATAAGCAAAATATAGTTTTCTTCTACTTATAAGTAAAACATAGTTTTCTTCAATATGAAAATATTGAAATAGAATTAAGTATTTCTTTTGGAATCTACTTAGTGATACTCTACTCAATGGTACATTATAATTTAATTACTTAATTACCTATGGGTTATAGCTATTATCGTAGTATTATGTTTGTTGTAATTTATTTCTAATCATGCAAGGTTACCTTTAATAGTTAGTTAAAAATGTTCATATTAGGAAAAATTATGAATCATAGTAAAAAAAATATGAATTTTTATTCACTAAACAAACATTGGAGCTATGATTAGGAAGAAGATTTTTCATGAAAGTTTCATCAAAGGCATCTGATTAAGCAAACATCACTTAAGTCTTTTTACTCTCATTATTTTCAAAAGAATGATGATATTGATGTTTGACTAAACTTGATCAAGTTACAATCATGAAATATTTCTCATTACAAGTTCTGCAAGTTTGACACACAAAAATCAGAATGTTTGGCCTTAAAAATTTCAAGTGATGTTTCCATGAGAAGTTAAATATAAACTGCACTCTTTTTTCCTTTCTAAGGTTTTTATCCCATTTGGTTTTTTTAGTACAGATTTTTAACGAAGCAATATTTTACCGCATGTTCAAGATAAGAAACTAATTTTTTTTTTTTCCCATAGGATTTTTCTCCTAGTAAGGTTTTAATAAAGCATATTCTTTAGACATTAACAGGGAGTTTTATAAAATAAATGGATATCTATCTAAAACCACATACTTATCTGTATTAGGATTTCTCCTCTATAAATAAAGGAATTCCCACCAAATTAACCTTCTGTCAAAATGGTCATTGTCCACATTTTTAACGGAAATTTTGACAAAAGGTTAATTTAGTTGACTTTTTAATTATATAGGGAGAATTTTATAGGATTCAAAAACATTAGGTAGAAAATTGTATACTTATGTAAAACATAGAGAGGTAAATGTAAATTTTCCTTTATTTTATAAATATATGATTTGCATTACAATATAAAAAAAAATTAAAAAGTCATCTGTAATTTATTATTATTATTATTATTATTTACTAAAAATAATTATTTAAAAATTATATTTTATTTAATTTCAAAAAATAATATCAAGTTAGAGATGAAAATAAAAAATAAAACTTTTTTCTAGCTAGAAGGAAGGATATTTTCATCCAAAGATGTATTATACGTGAATTTATGTGAAGTTCATATATTTTTAAGTAAGAATTTAAAATTTAAAAATTAATATATTAAAATCTCCACAAAATTCAGATACTTAAGTGAAATTTACCAGTAATTTTTTTTTCCCTATTTTATTGCCTAAACTTTACCTTCTCCTGCTTTACCCCAAAAAGCAATTATTACTGCAGCGTTTTACAGTTCTTGAAAAGCATGTTCAACCACTTAAAACTTTACCTGTTGTTCGTCAACTATTTTAACATTTCTAACCAAGTGGGATCCAGTTTTTGGCAATCAAATATTGTTAAAATGATAGTTTCAAACTCTCTTTTTTTTTTTAAAAAAAAAAATTTCAAACTCATTAATCAAGTGATGCTGATTAAATACGATTATAAAAATACATATATTTTTTTAGTCATTAAAAGGATAACTTAAAATTTTCTCAAAAATTAAAAATTAAACTTTGATATAATAGATTAGAAGTAGAAGTCGCGTACTCATAAACACTTTCTATCTAGAATTATAGGTCACGAGTTCAATCCGCATGAATTTCGGTATTAGCAAATAATAATTTTTTTCTTTTTTTCTTTTTTTCTTTTTTTTGGGACTATGAAGTATTTGAAAGATTCTAATGTAATTATAGTGGTTGCACAAGAAAACAGGGTTCCAGAAACTTGTACATATAGGTGTCCGCATTGAATGTTGGTGTGAATGTTGGTTGAGTTTATCACATTGACTTCAACTAGATATCATTGTCATGGTCATGGTTGGTTTCCACCATCAACGAACCACAATCAGAATGGAGAGGATTTCCGGTTTAGGTTCAAGAGATATATGAATCGTAACTATGATCAACTTGTAACAGCCAAAAATTGCTCAAACTGACAATCCACCAACTCGTCTATGAATAGTTGAGCCTAGCTTGAATCGTTCATGAATCACTAAGGCCACAATCCGATTCAAGTGAATCGTCGGACTTCAAATTGGAACTAAACATGTCTGGATGGTGGGCAAGTCTACCTGCAACAACTATTCTTATAGGCTAGGGTTTTATAAACAAATAATATGGAAGAGTAATTTAGATATTAAAATATATTTAATAAGGTTAATTAAGTAATTGATACATAAATTAACTGAACATATGGTATAAATTAAGCGAATAACGAATGAGTACTATTGTAATGAAATTAAAATATAGAAATAAAAAAGTTTATTTAAAAATTAAAGTCGTAAAATAATATATTTAACAAAATTGTGAGAGAATTTTATAATTTTCTTTAAGAAATAATTATAATTTAGTCTCTAATTTTTAGTAAATTAGACACTTTAGTTATTTGGTTTTTAATTTTTTTTTTTTCTGTTTTGTTACTATTAAACTTTTTATCCTTTGAAACTGTTAAATGATGTGAATTTCCAAAGTGCTCCATTTAAATAATAATAATAATAATAATAATAATAATATTATTATTATTATTATTATTATAAGGGAAAGAGAGAGAGAACCACCAGCCATAGACAACGTCGAAGCTCAAACCAATCATCAGAGACCACCATCTTGTAGCTCAGGCAACCTCGACCCTCCAGACACCAGAGCCGCCACCAATCCCAGCCAAAGAACTTAAACTAACAAAATCTTATGGTACGGTGGTTGATTGAATGATTTGAGACCATTGGGAGAAAGCCCAAGCGACAACGAGTCTTTTGGCACAAGTATCATCATTGTTCATCGGTTGTAAATTGGAAAAACCGTGGATCCAAATTCAAATCACTCGATCGTAAATTTCTATCCCATTTTTCAATGGTTTCCAGTAAAAGTGCTTTGATACCACTTTTGTCACGATCCAAATTTGAAGGTCGAGACCGGCGTGCAATCAGACCAAAATCTGACTACACAAGCCTTTAAAAATCAATAACTAACATGCAATTATACTAAAAATCACTAACTGAAAATTTCTTTAATTACAAATGCAAAATCAAATAAACTAAACTTTACAATCCGGAAATCAGCTAAAGTGAAAATCTGACAAGACTAACTTGACTCGATTTGAAAGTTTAGCTTAAGAAGAACGAATTTGAGCTTCTCCGGAGCAGAAAACCAAAAATCTGCAAAACAATCTATAGGAGTGTGAGCATTATATATAGATGCTTAGTAAGTTCATGTGAGGCAGAGAAATAATCTAAAACAATACTATTAACAACAAGTATATCAATCACAAATAATTTAAACATGATGGTGTGTCAAGGTCACCAATTGCCAAATACTTCATCTCTTATACTGCCTCAATGACAATGAACCATCCAATAATCAATATCAATAATCAATGAACGGCATAAAGCCTCGATGAACAATGGTAGGCATAAAGCCTCGATGAACAATGATAGGCATAAAGCCTCAATGAACAATGGTCAATGAACTCCTTTATGACAACCTCATTAATCAATCAATCACAATGTTAATGGGTAAGCATTAAGCCTCCATAATCATTATAATCAATATTCAATGAACACCCAAACAATCACTTTTGTCCCCATATGACACATCATCGCAATTTACAAAAATATAACAATTACAATTATTCAGCAATTAATCACATATTTAATCACATACAAGTTTCTCTGTCTCTTATTCACAAATAGGGCTAGGGTGCGAAAGAATAGTTCTAGCGAAATAAGAAAGGATAAATATATAGATAATGACTTAATATTATATACATTAATTGTTAGCAATTAACATAATCACAAATAAACAATTACACCCATAAACTTACCTTGGTTCATACTGCTAAGCTCTACCGGATTGAACCCGAGAGCTAACGAAGTCATTAACCTCAAAGGATCTAGTTTGTTCATCACAAACTTGAAACGCCCATGCCCATATGTTAAATTTTCCCTTACAGATGTACTACTTTCCATCGCCAATCAAATTTCAAGAATAGCTTATGTAGCACCAAATAAAACTAATCAATCACCTGTTATGTTTTGCAATTCAATCTAAAAATCAACTCTTTCCCTCTGCCTTAAAACGAAATCCAAATAAAAACCTAACCCCTTTTTTCCTCTCTTTCAATAAACTGTCGAAACCCTTTCCTTTATATATATTTTTATTTCCATATATATATATATATATATATATATATATATATATATATTTTACAATAACACCCAAAAGCATATTTACTCTTCCCAATTAATTCATATTTACTGCTACTATTATAATTATTATTATTTTTATTTATTGTATTATCATTTTAAATAAAATCTAAAATACCCAATTAATTATTAAACCATTAATTTAAAAAAAAACAGCATTATACTCAAAACGACCCATCGTCTTCGAGCATCCACAAGAGTCAAAATATCACCAACAAAACACAAAAGTATAAGTTTACCACTTAATCCAAAATCTACAAATCATCCAGAAACCGAGGTTTTTGTAACACCCCTTAACACAATCATAAATAGTCGAGCTAAAAGATACTACATTAAATATGAACTTGGTACAGAACATCACTTTTATTAAAATACTTAAATATTACAACCCAAACATATTTAAATAGTTCCTTATAATACAGTACATGCCAAACTAAAAATCCTTATTATAAATATGGGGAAAATACCCGTTGGCTTCTTGATACACTGGCCGGCTGCTAACGAACTCTCGAACTCTATTGATTTACTGCTCCTCGCCAAAACCTACAAGTTAAAACACTTAACTCGCTGAGCAAACTTTGCTCGGTGGATACTTTAACTTTGAATAATAGAAATATTTAAACATGTATGCAACAACTTAAAAATCACTTAATAAACATTTAAATATGAAAAACAAATATTAAACAATTAAATAAATCTTGCATCAAAAATTTAATTAAAATAAATTCTTTATTTAATAGGCTCTACCAGATACTTAGACAAACCTATTTAAGCTCAATAAATCATCTGTAGGTATGTATCACCTGAAGGCATGAATAACGGTCGTCACCGTGAATCAATCACAACGGCCATCGCCAAAAAAAAACAATGGCCATAAATAAATCACCGGGAATTATTGATGAACCCTACATTAATAGAGTTCAAAAATAGTCTTTCTTGAATAACACACTATTAGTCATAAATGCTTTTTTAGTTTCCATCTCAATTCAAATATTTTTAAATATAATTATTTTCTTTAACACTTGTAGAAATTATACTTTGTATTTATTCAAAACTTTAAATAGTAAAAGTATTTATTTCCAAAATTTGACTTTAAATCATGATTTCTTAAAAATCTAAACCTTTAATTTAAAAATTCTTTATGATAAAATTTATCTAAATTATTCTAGGTACTTTAAATTTCCTTAAAATAAGCTTAGTTACTTATATATATTTCCCAGAAATATTTGTTTCTAGTACTTAAAATAACTTGAATAAAATTAACTTAAATAGTTAGAAAGTAAATTTAATATAATATTAAAATAGTTAATAAGTAAATTAAATTGAACTTATAAAATGAATGAATAATAAAATAAATAAATATTAAATTAAGCGATTTTGAAATGTTAATACTTAAGAGAAATTAAATAAATAAGCAATATGAAAATTAAAGTAAGAATTAAAATAAATACTCCACAAAATATATGAGTATATAGAAAAGTAAGTAATAAGTAAATTAAATTGAATTCGTAAAATAAATGAATAATAAAATAAATAAATATTAAATTATCTAAATAAATTAAAATAAATAAGCAATTATTAAAGTAAGAATGAATACCCCACAAATATATGGGTATATAGAAAAATAATAAAATTAAAGAATAAATAAATAAATAAATTTCCATAAATTAAATGGATGTTTAATAATAAAATCCCACAATTTTAATGGGTGTTTAGTAAAGTAATAATAATAATAATAATAATAATAAAACCCCACAATTTTAATGGGTGTTTAGTAAAGAAAAAGTAATAATAATAATAATAATAATAATAGTAGTAGTAGTAGTAGTAATAGTATATAAAAATATAAACAAACTTACATAAAATAAATGAACTTAGAATAATAAATAATAACAATCTCAAATAATAAACTCAAAATAAATGAAGAATAAATTTGAAATTATTTTATTCAAAATTAAAGTATCAAACATTTTTCCACCTTAGTTATTCTTATTTTTGCCTTTAGTTTTGGTCTCCTTCCTTTTTTTTTTTTTATGTTTTGTCCTAATGACAAACACCCATAATTTTGTATTTTTTTCTCAATTCTAAGGACATTTTCAAACTTATTTGCTCTTTAATGAACATTCAAGGGTTGTGGTCTATTTATAGGCTTCAAAATAGTACTCAAGTTAATTTTGAATCACAATTTGTGAAAGATATCCTTAATTATTTTAATCCTACTTATCAAATATTATCTTTCACTTTGAATTTTCATTGGTGGAGAATTAGATTCTTATCCAATATTATCTTCAAACCTTAATCATGAAGTTTCTGCCAATTATTGATGATTTTTACCATTTTACGATGGCAAAATTCGATTTACCGATTTTTACCTGATATAGGTAAAAATTCACAAATCTTCATATCCTATTAATATTATACTCAAATCGATCGTCTCGATGTCTAAATTCCAAATTTTCATATTCCAAGACTAAATTCCGAATCTAAAATTTTTCGAGGATCAAAATGGTCAAAATGCCCTTGGAGTCGAAAATTCCAATATTATACTTGAAATGTCCGTTTCTTCGTCTTGATTATTGTTCTGACATTTAACTTATTTAATTTCTTCAAAGTAAATTTTTATTGAATTTATAAAAGTATTTACAAAATATACCAAGTGGAAAAATTGACTGTGACAATTTTATAATGTCCCCCACTTAAATAGATTTCGCCCTCGAAATCCCAATTATAAATTTGTTAATAAACAATACTCATTACTTCAGTTCCATACAAATCTGAAAAGCTTAGATTACTTAGCATGTGTTATTATCGTTGGCCATACCATAACCGCATGTTACTAAGAACTAGTAACATTTATAGTTTTGCTCCCATTAAGATTCATTACGTGATAGTTTTCAAATCTTAAACTTCAAAATTCACAACCAAATGTTATAATCCATATATTCAATGTAGAAAACAAATAACGCTCAGCGCTCCAATCAACACCAATATCAATATCAGTATCAATATCAATATCAATATCGAACTTAATACTATTATCAATATTAATATATCAAATATCGGACTTAATATTAATATCAATATCAATATATCAATATCAATCGGCCCAATATAAATATATCAAAATCCAAACCAATATCCTAATACATTTATCCAAACGCCAACCTTTTTCTTTTACAATATAATTCGATAAATAACGGTCAGTATTTGATAACAAAATTATTTGATATATTACCACAATTGTTATTTTCTCAATACTATTTTTTTTCTTTCAAAATCAAAATATATAAAAAATATTACAAAATATAATTATTACACACCTTTATATATGATAAAAGATGCAAATGTACGCAACATGAATGTGGAGTCTTACATTCTACCATCCTTATATAATTTTGGTCCTCCGAAATCCCAATTATGAGCAACAAGACTCAAACTATAAAGATTACAAATGATAAAAATGATAATTTCTATCTAACTTCTTATACTTAAGCACTTATTAAATTAATTAACAACATATGATATTTTGACATATATATATATATATATATATATATATATATATCTATCTTTACATATCCGAAAATCAACCTAGAACAGATATCTCAATAAAACTAGACAATCTAACAATCTTAACTCAAATGCTCGGCTTAAGAGAAAAGAAATCAAGCCTTGCCTTAACGAGCTATTAGAAACTTACAAAAGAATCTATATGGGTGTGAACACTTTATATAGATGCTCAGTAAGTTACATGTGTAGCAGGAAAACCTAACCAACAAACAATTTCCACAAAAAACAATTTCCACAACAATCAAACAATGTAATATATCTATGTTGGGAAATGACCTACAAAATAATTTCAATAGCCTTCCTTATTGCTCCATCAATGTCAATAATAATATCAATATCGATCTCAATATCAATCTTAGTATCAATAAAATCAATGGTTTCTCCCAGTCATTCCCAACATATCAATATTACTGGCCCCAATCAATTTCAAATAATCAAACCGTTCAATCAAACAATCAACACACAGACTCATTTTTTCCGACTTTAAATCATACAGAAGGTTTGAGTCCAGAAAGAAATAATAATATTCAAAATGAAAGAATAATATACAAGAATTAGCTTATAATATTTATATTAATTGGTTAGCCACTTAGCACATCACAAATAATGCAAGTACACCTATGGAACTTACTTTGATTTCCGCTGCTAAAAATCCACCGGGTCGAACCCCGAGTGTTAACTAAGACACTTCCATGAAAACAGGCATCTTTGTTGGCTAACGACAATGTTGAGATTGCTTCAAATTCATTAAAACCATGTCAAGGGCTCAAAGCAAGACATTTAATTCCTATACTCTAATTCCTTGTAATTTTAAATCAAACATTAAAAAATCAAAGGTGTTATAGCCGGATTCTGATTGCTTTAAATGAGAATTTCAATTTGGTATACTCACTTGCCCCATTCATTGTTGGAATCGGAACTTAAGTTTTATGGGTAGAAATTTTTATTTTGGTCCTTTTAAGTAGAGGTTGAAGACCGGTGGAAAATGACATTTTGGTTCTTAAAGATATCTGTTCATTTAAAACGCGTAAAAGAGTATTTTTGCTATTTAATTAAGTTCTCTCTTTATTTTATTGATCATGCCCTCGTTTCTATACGAAATGAATGAGTTTTAAAGGATGGAATCACTAAAAATCTAACAGTGACAAAATAAAAAAAAATATAGAAAACCAAGCAACTAAAGTGTCTAAAATTCGGGGACTTAAAGTATAATACAGTCTATTTTTCTTAAATACTAGTAAATTAGTAATATATTAGCAGCAAATAAATAAAGAAAATAAATAAATAAAAGAAGAGAGAAGGTCGTGGAACTTTGGACGAGAGGCGGGAGGAAGCCATGTGGACAAAACACTATATAAAAACCCATTCTCTCTCAAATCCCCTACCACTCTCAAATCCAACTCACCTCATCGCTGGCCCTAAAATACCCTTTCTCTCTCTTCTCTTCTTTTTGGAAATTTCAAAATTCTCTTATTCTTGTGCTAAAAGGAAACCAACGGGAAATAGAGATCCACACACACAAGGAGGAGAGCGAGTAACTAATGTGAGATTACGCATTAGCCCTTTTCATCTTCTCTCTCGAAAAGAAAATTTTCTTCGTTTGTTGAGCTGCCTCCCTCCTTCCTCTCCTTGCCGTCCCAGGTATGGTATTGTACATGAATATTGTATTTATCTTTGCCTTTTTTTTTTCCTTTCTTCCTTCTGCATTTTCTTCCTGTTTGTCGTTTGATCCGGTTTGACGGCTTTGAGTTTCGTGTTTGGATGCTCAGAAAGTTGAGGTAATTGTAGGATGATTTAAGTGTTTGACTGTTTGGAATGAGGAGGTTTAGGGAGGTTAATCCAGTTAAATGGGTTTGTTTCATGTTGTGTTTTCTGGAGAGATCTGAGATTTGGAATTATAAAATTAAATTTCCTTGCATTTTCTAAGCAGCCAAACATTCCGCGAGCTTTCTCTTTTTGTTTATTCTAGCGTTACGTGTTGTATTTGAGAATGCCGACTTTCTGTTTTTGCTTTTGATATAAAGTTTTTTTGTTTTCCGTTTTCAAATTTTTTTTTGTTGTTTGCTCAGATCTGCCTTTTTTCCGTAGAGTTGGCTAATTGTTCATGTCTGTTTGATTTTGTGATTCAAATAGTGTGAATGCCTATAAACACAATTAAATTTTAGCCATTCTGTCTTGGTTTTTTGATTGGGAAAAAATGGACTCCATACTTTGGTTTGTTTTTTGGTTTGATTGAGACTTGTCCTTTAACCCTTCCTCGTAATTCGAGATAAGTGACTCAGCGTTTTAAAAAAAAGATTGGAATTTCCTAATAAAGCATCCATTTTTACCCTGATGAAATAGAATATAATTTTAGTATTATGAAAATGACTGTCATCTGAATCTTTCCTTTGAAGTGGCTAGCTTTAAAGCACGATCGGTACTGTTGAATCTAGCTGTTGTGCTGTTATTCATTCTGCTTTTGAGGTTTCTGATCAGTGGTTCATGTTTTGTGCTGATATGCTGCAGTAAATTGAGGAAGAAAAGATTCTGAGACTTGCTTGTCCTCTATTGTAATTCTAAAGCCGATTGAGTATCAAACTTCTAGTTGGTCCATTGTTTCTTCGGTTGCAGCATGGTTGCTACTGCTGCTACATCGTCCTTCTTCCCAGTTCCTCCGTCTGCTGATGCCAAGTCCTCCAAGATTGGCAGTGGGACTGCAAGTTTGGGGGGAATCAAATCAAAATCTGCTTCCTCTGGGGCTTTGCAAGTCAAAGCAAATGCTCAAGCCCCTCCCAAAATAAATGGATCCTCAGTAGGCTTTACAACTCCTGTGGAGAGTATGAAAAATGAGGATGCCATGTCATCTCCCCCTCCAAGGACCTTTATCAATCAATTACCTGACTGGAGCATGCTTCTTGCTGCCATTACAACAATATTCTTGGCTGCGGAAAAGCAGTGGATGATGCTTGACTGGAAACCAAGGCGAACTGACATGCTTATTGACCCATTTGGTCTAGGTAGAATTGTTCAGGATGGTCTTGTGTTCAGGCAGAACTTTTCCATCAGATCATATGAAATTGGTGCGGATCGAACAGCTTCTATAGAGACGCTAATGAATCATTTGCAGGTATGATCATGTTTTTATTTTTATTATTCTAGGGGTAGATCCACTATTTACAATTTTTGTAGTTAGTTATAAATGAAAAGGCCTGATCTGAATATGCTCATCACGAGTTTGAATATTCCTCTTCAATTTTTTGGTTCCAGGAAACAGCCCTGAACCATGTTAAGACGGCTGGACTTCTTGGTGATGGGTTTGGTTCAACGCCAGAGATGAGTAAAAGGAACCTGATATGGGTGGTTACTCGGATGCAGGTTCTGGTAGATCGTTATCCAACGTGGTAAGCAATTATCTGAGATGCCTTTTTTTTATTCCAATCAATCAATTAATTTGTGATCACACCATTTGTTTTTATAAGTTTTGGCTTTTATGATGTTTAGGGTTCTATTTTGAAATTAAGCTCATTTGTGTTTGTCTTTCAGTTCTGTCACTTTTTTTTGTTCTTTTGATCCTCATCCCACATAGCCTAGTCACAAATAATGTTGTTACAGCTCTATAGTTGATTTCTTGCCTGTAGCTCTGGTGTAGGTTGAACAATTAGAAAACCATAGTTTAGATGTGAAAAAATCTGACCCGATAATATTTCAAAGCATTCTTTCTTAGGACAGGACCCATCAGTAAATATTCAAGCTTATTGAAACATATATACTGCTGGAATGGATTAAGATGATTTCTTACTGTTTTCAAATACTTCTCCTTCCTCTTCTGTAAATTTGGTAAAGGTGGATAGGATATGACTGGTTAACCTGCATCCTTGGAAATTTATCGTAACTTCCATTTTTTCTTCAGTTATCCAATCTTGCTCATGCATTACAGCGTTGGCAACTAAAATTTCCAGCTAGTAATGATGACAATGGATGCAGCAGTTTTATTAATGGATTTTTAATTGATGGAGTTTCTTGAAGCATTGAGAAATTGTTGGAAATCAGTTGAATGTGGCATGCATTAAGATGCGGTCATTCACTTACACTGTTATTAATGATTGTTCTGTGACTATACCTTTGGTTGCTTTTCAAGGTTTAATATCTTTTTGGGTAAATATTTATGTGGCATTTTGTTATCTAATTCCTAGAACCACAATATAGTTACTTCACTTGTGTTCTCTCCACCTTTAAGAATGATTTGGGCATGAATGTTGGATGCAATTTGATTTTCTTCATGAGAATTTAGAATATAGTGTTTGGTGTGTTGGTATGGTTTTGATATAGAACAATTTTGGATGGGTCATGATTCATGAATGTGATGACAAGAGTTTGACTAGCTGAAATTGTCTTGCAGGGGTGATGTTGTCCAAGTAGATACTTGGGTGAGTGCATCAGGAAAGAATGGTATGCGGCGTGATTGGCTTGTCCGTGACATTAAAACTGGTGACATTCTAACAAGAGCTTCCAGGTGGAAAAACATTTCTGGAAACTTAGACCTTTAATTGCATTTTCATTTCCTGATAATAACTAGTTAATTTGGAACGTCTGGTTTTGATAATTTGCAGTGTGTGGGTAATGATGAATAAACTGACTAGGAGATTATCTAAAATTCCTGAAGAGGTTCGAGGGGAAATAGAGCCTTATTTTCTGAATTGTGATTCTATTGTGGATGAGGATAGCAGAAAACTGCCAAAACTTGATGACAGCACTGCAGAGTTTGTGCGCAAAGGTTTAACTGTACGTAAACTTATCAAAATAGTGGGTAGCTTTATATCTGAAAATCGTATGGCAAAAAGTTCATGCTGTTCTGATTATGATTTATACTGACTTACAGCCTAAATGGAGTGATTTAGATATCAACCAACATGTCAACAATGTGAAGTACCTTGGCTGGATCCTTGAGGTAGATCATTTAGACCACTGTAATTCTAATTATTGATGCCCTTCTCTGTTTTTGTTGCATCCAGTTAACTATTTTGCTATGCTATGACTTGTATAGCCTCCATTTTCCCATCTTCCAACCTAGTCAGTGGCTTCATCTGTAAATTACAGCTGGAGTGCTGGATTGGATAAAATTAGTGTGGTATTTTTTTTAAGTTCAATGATTGGTCCATCCTACAAGCCAAAATTACTTATTCCTTTAACTGGTCAACTTAAACATCTTAGCTGGACTAATTCATGGGAATGAAACATGCTGCCAGCTCACATGCTTATGCTGTTTCAAATGTTCCTCTTTTTTTTTTTCCAATTTTTGGCCTAGCTTCGAATAAGATACTTAGTGGGAGGTGGGCACTCCATTTCTTGGTCTGCTTCAATGTGAAGCTAATGAATGTGCTATCATCAAGTCCATAAGCTTCACCATATTTGATGTGATGCGGACACCACAATATTATTAATTAGATATACAAATATGAATATTATATTCAGCAATTGCAATTTGACGAATTCAAAGCATGTGGAAGTTATGTAAAGGAAATTAATTGGTTTGGCACACTATGCACTTCAGTCACAGCAGGCAGGGGTTGATTAAAAATTTCGTGCTGCATTTCATATCTTTCTCTTGCTATACACCTTGGTTTTAATTTATATGGTCCCTTTTCTTACAGAGTGCTCCACTGGCTATCCTGGAGAGTCACGAGCTGTCATCGATTACTCTGGAGTATCGTAGGGAATGTGGGAAGGACAGTGTGCTGCAGTCGCTGACTGCTGTTTCAGGCACGGACATAGGAAATTTAGGAAATGCTGGTGAGATTGAGTGCCAGCACTTGCTTCGTCTTGAAGAAGGGGCTGAGATAGTGAGGGGAAGGACGGAGTGGAGGCCCAAGTACAGCAGCGACTTTGGTATTATGGGTCAGATTCCTGCTGAAAGTGCTTAGGGGATTCCATTCCCCCTCAGACTGAAGTGGCATCAAGTCTTTTTTATGTCACACAATGCCTGCCTGTGTAGAATCTTTTGTTCAGTTCTCAGAATTCTTAAATGTTTGTTTCATATATATAATATATATTTATATTTATTGATTATATATATTTTCCCGATCTCTTGAAAAAAGGAAAAAAGGAAGGAAATTGTAAACTTATGTAATTAGTTCTTGTTACTCGTTCTCTCTTTTTTTCCAAAGCCGAAGCCAGTAGTTGCAGCGATGAGGCACTGTTTTCCCAGTTGCTTGACCCTTTTTTTCTCTTTGTATATGTTTGGATATTTCTTACCTTCGATCTATCGATTCCATTAATGAAATCTAAAAATTCAGGTTATGAAATTGTCTTGCTTAAAATGCCTTTCTAGAACTAAACTCCATCCTGTACTGCGAATATGCTTGTTGTATACGACAGATGATATTGTGGAAGGGGTGGATGGAGGTTTTCCTTCGTATATTTTGAATAAAAATGTTTATTTATTTATGGCTACTTTTTAATGAAGATTTTGTATTTTTAGTCTCTTTTAATTTGTGCTAGTGAACGAAAGAAGAGGAATGGGAATGGTAATGGAGCTGCTAACATGTGATGAATTATGAATGTTAATTATATTAGTTGAGATGTTGCGGACTATTCTGTTGAGATTTTAATAAAGGGCAACTGGATTTGTGGCTCATTATAGGTTTTTGGTAGCCGATATCAGTATTAATCACTTGTCTTCTTCAATGGGAGTTTGTTGGGATACGTTGCTCCATGTGATCGTGCACCCATCTGTCCTCCGTAAGCTAATCCGAAATTCCTTTTCTGATTCTTAAGCGAATATTAGTGTGTAATTTTGAGTATTTTTTGGCATGATTTGGTAGTGTTGTTATTCAAGTTTGGGCCCATGCAGAGAGGGGCAAGTCTAAACAAAGGGACAAGTACCCAAAGTTGTCAAATTTGAATATTCCACCTTTACTCTAAAAAGGGTCGTTCAATCGTAAATTGGTAGAATCGTTTGATTCGATTCAAAAATAAATTACAGTATATTTTATAAATAAATAAATTTTCATACCTCAAATTACATGGAGATAAACAAGATGCCATTAGTTTTGTTTTTTGAATATAAATTACAGTATATTTTATAAATAAATAAATTTTCATACCTCAAATAACATGGAGATAAACAAGATGCCATTAGTTTTGTTTTTTGAATATAAAGAATGTCACTTACGGATGGGGTAATAGTATGGGCTATACAGCAGTAGGGTAGCCCTTTTCTGAGTACCAAATTGGTGCTAAACAGTATGATTGGTAGAAATCGAACTCGAAATCTCCACATCCTATCATCTTAAGATGACCACAATTTGATTGGCCAAGATGCTATTAGATAAATACATAATCAAATTGAAATTACTTTCAAACTTATTAATAAAATTTTAGTAGTTTAGAGGGTGAATCACATGGCATACAAGTGTTAAGGATATCTAATTAATTTTCAAAGCACAGTACCCTTCTTAGGGAAAAAAATACAGCATCTAAAGTAATAACTAATAGATAGAGAGAAAGAGAGGGAGCTACTGGTTGTTTTCGTCTTCCCCCGCCTGGTTGCATCCACATATTTCAAGCTCTGTTTAGATTTTTTTTTTTTTTATTGGAAAATTGTAGCATATAGAACTTTTTAAAAATTAATTTTAGATAATTTTAATATTTGAATAAATACAACATTGTGTTAAATTTGGCATCACTTTCATACTTTTCCTCCTAAAACTTGTCCACAAAATAGTGTTATGATAAGAGAAATATAACTTTGATTGAAATGGCTTATCATTATTTATTTTATAAAATATATATCACATACTTATTATCCAAACATATCCTTTTTAGAATCTTAAATATTTATCTTCAAAATTTTATTAATTTAATTTATTAAATATTCTATATATTTATATAATAATTTTTTTAGAATTTTAAATACTTATCTTTGAAATTTTTATTAATTTAATTTATTAAATATTCTATGTATTATTATTTATAAAGATAAGTTTCATATACTATTCAAAATAATAAATAATTAAATTTTCGATTCTTTTCCAAAATCGATACTGAAAAACTAGGAACCGTGCCAAAACTAGTGCCAGTTCCAGATCTAATGCCTTATTTTCTTATAAAGGCAGCAGGGCAGGGATAGGTTTTTTGAAATCTGCTCCATGATTTAAGTACTCTAGCCAAAGCATCAAAATAGCACACTCGAACTGTCTTGCTTTCATGCGGATTCGGTAAGGGCATTTGTTCGAGTAGCACCACCTCTAGAGCGATTCATCCTTCAGAAAACTCAGTGATTCCAAGATTTTGAATACCTATTTCACCGTTGACAAAGATTTGGAAACTTATTATGGAGTTATACATCTTGTCTCTCTGAAACTAATTTTGAGCCTTTGAATGAAAGTGAGAAACCCTAACATTAAAATAAGAGTCAGGTGGCCTAAGAAGAGAAGGTTGAGACAAAATGGATAAAGGGTACGTTAAACACAAGGTCTAGAACAGTTAGAGCATAAGATGAGAACATGAGGGCCACCACCACCTCATAAATGTTGGCAACAAGAGAAAAAGAGCAATACAAAAATCTGCACCCATAACCTTTACAGTTCAGTCAAATTGTCAAGTTTGAAATCTTAACTTTTACTTCAAATAATTTGGCAGACATACAGTTTAAACACCTGCATTTTCTCCTCTATAGCAGCAGAAACTATCGCCACCTAAAGTTCCTAAGGACAAGGCAAATGTGCATGTGGTGAAGAGAGAAAAAGAGAGCAAATACAATACAGCAGATTGTTATTGATATGAGAGCAACTACAATAATTTGTTCTTAATCAAAGAAATTTCTTATCAGCCCAGTAAAATAACATGCAAACACCACATAATGCCATATTGTATGCATATGGATACATGTGAGTTGGCATTGCATATCATTCAAAATTAGAACTTCAAAGGACTCCGAAAAATCCATATATCTGCCCAGCGTTTATAAACGAAACAGAAGGGGGAATGAGTTTACTGGATAGAGGAAAGTAGCCACTAGGTCTGATGAAACTGTTCTATTTAGGCCGTCTCATCTATAGTTTTACTAAAAAGGGGTTGTATTTGCTAAAACGACTACTTGCTGCAACAAGATCGACAGTAGAATTGCCAAAAATTGTGAAATTCAAGTAAACATAAAATACTGCAACTGACTTATATTCTAAAGAATTGAATACATAACTGAAAACTTTACATTGTAAATGTAAAAACTTGTTAATGCTGAGGTAGAGCCGGTCTCTTTTCCAATGCTTCATAATGAACAACAAAATTATCCTGCATCCCACATCAAATGAGCAACACAAGGAGAGATTCCAGTCAAATTACCAGCACTTTCAGCAACTTAAACGTTTAAAATATGAAATAACTATAAATGCGTTCAAACCTTGCGTATTATTTCAAATGAGTTTGGATCAAAACAGTGGTAAGATCCTCTCTCATACGTATTTGTCTTAACAAGTGGCTCCACGTTAGGAACTCTTATGAACCACAATCGATGCTCTTTGTGATAAAACCAACCTCTATTATAACTACAAAACAGTAGTTTCACATCACCATTAGCATCTTATATAGTATCAACAGTAGTAGATAGGTAACATAATACTCCAAAAACTCAAGCAGCCTCAAAACATAAATACAATGACTCTTATCTTGGAGTTGAATGCACAAGCAAGCATAAAAGTCAGTAAAATTGGAAGAGGGAAAAGGCTACTTGAAAACATTGAACTCAGTTCATCGATTGAGAGCTTACAGTTCATTAGCAGCATATAATTGGGCTTTGTCTTTTGGCATGCTGAAAGAACCAAAAGTAAACACAATAGAAGCGTGAGAGTTTGAAATTCATAAAACAAAAAGAAACATGACAAGCTCAACAGAGGCGCACCTGTAAAATATATAAAACAATGTTTCCACCGTGAACTTCGCAAAGTAACCTTGCTGCAATGACACAAATGAAATAAGGAAATAGTGGACGGACACTGAATATTTAGAAATTTTGGAAAAGAAAAAATAACAAATATGAGTGAGGGAAGAAAGATGCAATGTACGTGTTGAGCAGGAGGCTGTTTCGCATAATAGCACTGAGGCACACTAAACTCTGGATCACCCTTAGCTGGCTCATCAGACCATGGAGAGCCGAAGGTCTTGTGAAGATTTTCTGTTGAATTCAAATTTAGTCCAAGAGTTGTTAAATCAATTCCAAGAGCCAAAGAGGTTAGATCAGGGTCACTCATCCTTATAACACTTAACAAGCCAAGTAATCCAAATGGATCAGGAGCAGATTGTGCTGTCTGCAAGGACTTCATGCCCTGATCCCTCAACGACTGGTTGACAGCTGACATTTGTTGTAACCGGAACTGGGACTGGTTTTGATGTTGCTGATATTGTTGGATGAGCTGGTCATATGACCCAATACCCGAAACAGTATTAGGCGAGTTTAAAGGTCTCAATCCAATTCCAGGCGGTCCATTGGTCTGAATGAAAGATGAATTACATGGGGTCAAAATAAAAAATTTCCAAATGGATCACAAAACATATTAATTCAAGGGCGAAAAAGGGAAACGGAAAGGACACTTCCACTACGAAATGAAACTGTTCTAGTCGAAATCTAATCTAGTCCAGCATTCTCTATTTTCAGATTCAAAGAAAAACAAAACGCAAACTGAAAAACCAACGATAACCATTTCCAGGCAGCAGGCACAAACTTCCACACCTGCGAGTGATAGGTTGAATGTGAAGATGGAAAAATATCTGAACCATGAAGAAGATCTTGATTGTTTACTGACGAAAAGGAGACACCACTACTACTGACAGCTGGAGCATGTTGTTGTTGCTGCTGTGGACGATAAGAAGAATACGATCCACCTAAATTAAACCCAGCAGACCTGCCCATCTGCCGAAAGGAAAAAAATTTAAGAATAAGAGAAGTACAATGACAACACAACAAACTAAATGTAAAAAAAGCAAAAAATGTTAGGCTCACCGGGAAATGTTGAGATTGCATCATTGATATAGTATTGTCATGCAGTTGTTCTTTTTGATGCAAATCCATTGTGTAATCAGCATTACCGCCTGAAGCAAATCTAATATCATGATCATTACAACATGGAGGAAATTAAAGAACGTGAGCCAAAATGAATATCTAAGCACCTTTAAATCCTGGTAATGCTGGAAAATCTTCATTTTGTATGCTGAATTCCTGGTTTTGCTGAACAATAGGGCTAACTCCAAGACCCTGTTTTCGTAATGAACCTGAAATATTTCAGTTTTATATTTTATTCCAAGATTACAGGGTAAAATATTAACAGAAGCAACTAAAAGTTAGATCACAAACTAAGGTTATACTTACCCAATTGTCCTTGTGGGCCTCCAGCAGAGCTAGGACGACTCGTCAATTGAGGGAAATCATTATTTATGTCAAATGGAGAACTGTCATTGGAATTAACATCATTCAACATCCCCATAGAGCTGAGATTGTTCACTGCTTGGACATGGCCTTGCGAAAGAGGACCACCAGCAGTAGGGTAGGAATTTCCCAACATAGAAATTACCTGAGGAGATCCTGAAACCAGAAACTGTCATTTACACAAGCAAATATAGCAGCATTCACAAGCATATCATTCATTAACACAGAAAATTTCAGCTGCAGCTTGACTTCTAATTCTACAGCAAAGATGCTCTCTGAAAACAAACCAAAAGATTTTCTTACAAGATACTTCAGAAACAAAGTTAAATCAAATAACTCAATCTAATATTGCACTTGTGCAGCAATTGAAAAAAAAAAAAGGATAACGCTACTCAGACATCTAACTAATCAAGTCAACCTTCCATATCAAACCAAGTGGGTCAATGAAATTTATACAAAAATCTTCTGAAACCCAGCACTATTTTTCTACCATCTTGCAAGAGTGGATGTGCTAGTAATTTCAAAACTACATAGAACATAACCACTAAACTATTTTCACAGAGAAGCGGTGATGGAATCTCAGGCAGCAAAACCACACCAGCCAGATGTTAGGGGAAAATCTATAGGATAAAAAACAAAAGCAGAACAAGCTAAATTCCAGACAAAATATACTTAAAAAGTGAATTAACATAATTCCAAGCAACCACAACATTAAATTTTTCTCTCACTCATAGTTCACAAAGTATCATATAAGGTATTGATTTATTTTATACCTTGTGGAAGTACACTGCCCATTAATCTATTCTGCCCTTGCACACTTAAACTTCCAGATCCACTATTACCACTTAGAGTTAGCCGAGATCCAAGACCAGGCACAGACAATCCTCCACCTGAGCTTATGGTCCTTCCTATGTTACCCCCACCAACCATGTTTCCCACAGAACTTGTAATCCGAGGACCTGCGTTTCCCAAAATTGGGGATACTCCCAATCCTGGCACAGCATTTCGATTACCAATGCCGGCAGAGGTGGGAAGAATCCCAGGAATGGATCCCCCAACTCCATTTGTGTTGCTATTAAAACCAGGGTTTCCTACAACACTTATACCTCCTCTATTTGTAACTCCTGAATGTCCATGGGAACTGCCATGAGACAACTGCAGCAAATAACAAAGAAAATATGTAAACAGATAAAGCTTCTGTCTTTGAGCACATCAAACTATATTTTACTATAATACAAATATATTAGTCCATTAGATATACCTGAGAGAGAGCAACAGGAATATTATTAGATGCAAAACGCCCACTAGATAGGCTCCCTTGAACACCACCAGAAGGAGCATTATTCACTGTAGAGTTTCTCGACGTAAGGGCACCAGGTATGGTGGGGACATTAAAGCTTCCATGGATGTTATGCAGCCCTTGAATAGTTCCTGCAGTGAGAAACTAAACAATTCAGAACAAAATACTTACTGTATAAAATCTACAAGTAAAGTTTCAATTGATCTACCCACCAGTATGATGGAAAACAGGAGATGCAGCACCAGACTGGCCAGAGAAAGAAGTAGCAAAAGAACGTCCAGTGCTGTCTGGAAGATTTGAAGCTGAACTGTTTAGCGAAGACTGCAAGTAAAAGCAGACTAAATATTACAAAAAACAAAAAGAACATTAATCATGCAAAGGAATTCGCATCTCAACTGAGGGTTTCTAAACTCAAAAATAAAACAAAAAATAGAATGCACAAAACCAAAAACAAAGAAGGTTACAAAATATCCTCATCAAGAAAGGATGCACAACCTATACCATTAGAGACCTTACTAGGCCTTATTTACTTTATACCTTCCAAGCTAGAGCAAACTATTCTTAGATAACAAGAGTGAAGAATCACAAAACTTTCAACTATCCACTGGAATAACTCCAATTGAACAACTGCTTCCACATCAATCCAAGATATCATGTTCCCTACCTAATTCATGTAAAATTCCTACAAATATCATATATTCAGTCACAAAAAATCAGCAACATGCCAAACAATGGCCTGACCTCGAGGCCCAAAATATTCCAAAAACAAGAAAATCCATAAACAAGAGAACATGGTCCTTTAACACATCTGACACGCTTCAAGGATAAGTTGACAAGTTCATTTGTTTAAATAGTAAATGCACCTGATAGGCAAAATGTCACAATCAAGCATACAACAACCAAGTCTAATAGTCTCCAAGAAAATAAATCAACAATTGTCTAATTATAACTAACTCTTAGATAAAAGTGTCAATACATTAAGTAAACCCGACATTGCAAAAATGTCAAAAGGTCGTGCGAAAAATCATTCCTTGATGAGAAGCAGCAATCGTTTGTCTTGATAGAAAAAGCTTTTCCCAATGAACAATTGAGCTACAGCCTGAAAAGGACCAATGAGATAGTGAGGAACTCACCAAAGACAGCCCCGAGAATGGGAAAAGAAAGTTACTAGGAAAAAGTAAAAGCAATGAGAGAAGAACAGTAGTAGAATGAAGTCGTAACCTCATTACAAAAACAAGTAACAGATTCACGTAACTAATAATGTAAGCAAATAAAACCAATGCTCAAAATAATGAATCAGAAATGAAAGACAAACATTGTTACTATAAATATTAACACCAATATCCCAATTATTAACACCAATATCCCAATTTATGCCCCCCATTTGTACAAAAAAATATAGACCCAATTATACTTTCACACATATGAAAAAAAAAAAAAACATTTGTGATTGACTTCAACTTCCTTTTTTATTTTTAATTTGAACGATCTACCAGTAGCTGCTAAGAATGACTTCATCCAGAAGAAAGAGAATCAAGGTAAACCACATATTGCTAATTTCAGTCACAAAAAAATTTGATTTGACTGAAATTTAAAAACTGAAGTCACACACCAGTATTTCAGCAAGCATTCACTCAATTTCAGTCACAAAAATAATAAATTTCAGTCATCAATATATCGATTTCAGTCAAAAAAATTAGCAATTTGAGTTGCAAAATAACATTTCAGTAAGCATTTACCCATTTTATTCAGTCACAAAAATATCCATTTCAGTCAGAAAAATAGCTATATCAGTCGCCACAACAGTATTGCAGTAAGCATTTACCAATTTCATCCACAAAAATGTCCAATCTCAATCACAAAAATATCAAATTCAGTCACCAATGGATTACTGCAATCAAATTAAACTGAGAAAGAAATGTGGGTAACTGAATCAAATCTAAACCTGTTTTAGTTGTTGCTTTGAGAGACCATAACCATTTCATGAAATCAGAAAGTGCATTTATAAAGAACCCACTAACAAACTCCGTAAAAGGAACCAATTCTCGGTTATCAATTTCATTCACCAATGGAAACAAGATTAAAATATAAATAAATTCAAAATAAAAATCGTGAGACTTGAGAGAGCAAAAAACCTGTCGAAGTGCTTGGCTTCTTGCTTTGGTCCGTCGGTCGAAGTGGAGGAGCAGCAGCGAAGGAATGGAAAGGAGATCGACGGAAAGGAATGGAAAATGAGCTGACCGTTTAGGGTTCGCAAATTGGAAACGAAATTGAAATCGAAATCGAAAGCAGACAGAAATGAAGAACTGCGCTTCGGTTTTTGTTTAATGAAAAAAAATGCTACGACGTAGTTTCACAAAAGTTGGGTTGAACCGTGAACTTATAAATCACTTCGGTTTGAACTCAAAATCAGATTTTCACAGCCTACTCATCAAACCCGACCGCATCTCCAAAACGGAACCGAACTGACCCTCACACGACACGCGAGGTTGAGTTGGGTTGTCAGATTACGGATTTCCCATCCCACTCCCACTGGTAAACAGTAAATTTCTATTATAGGAAACAGTAAATCCAATTATCAATTGGGTAAATTGAATCTACTAGAGCTGTCAAAAGCTGATACAACCTGCTAATCCGACAAGAATCCGATCTGCTAATAGCGGATTAGGGTTGAAAATTTCGACCTATTTAATTAAATGAATCGATACGAACCCAACCTGAAAATAAATGGGTTAGATTCAGGTTGAAAAACTCAACCCGCAGGTAGACCTGTATTATTATTATTATGTTTTGTATGTACATAAAATTAGTTTTGTTAAAAAAAAATTACATAAAATTATGCTTTAATATTGAAATCAGGTTAAATGGGTTAGGGTCAACCTGAAATTAGCTGGTTAAATGGATTTCAAATTGACCCGTTTAACCCGTTTATCTTTAAAAAATAAAAAACGCTTAAACATATCAGGTTGACATGTTTATTAAACAGATCATGTTAGGATTGAGCTTTCTGACTTGTTTATCTAAACATATCAGGTTAGGGTTGAGAGGTTTCAACTAGGGGTGATCATTCGGGTAGTTCGGTTAATTTTAGGCAAAATCTTGATCGAATTAGACTATTAACGAAATTTTTTTCCTTTGGCCGAATTACCCGTATATAAATTTCGGCCGAATTGGCCGATTACCCGAATTAACCTAGGCATTTCGATTAAACCGAATTGGCCGATTTCTATCAGCTTTAACCGAGTTGGCCGAATTTCACAATGATGAACTTCAAAACTTCATAGAACTCAGAAAAGAAAGAAACCCCAAAACTTCATAAAACCTAACAAAATTAGAACTCAAATGACCAAACGGATACTAAAAATTAATAAAAGATACATATATAAAAAAATTAAAATGATAACTTTTGGTTTACCTGAGAATGATTATGATTCTATGAAATAAAGAAAAAGCAGAGCAAAGATAATCTGCTTCTCTTTTTTACTAATAAAAATAAATATAAAAAAAAATTTCTCAACAATATGAAATCTTTCTGGGTTTTTGTTTTTAAAAGCAAATTTATATTTGTTCAAACAAAACTCGAAGGAAACGAAACCGGAAATCCAAAGCCTAATTAAGTTAATTAAAAATGAAAAAAAAAAGAAATCGGGAATTTGAAGAAGAATAAGATGATCTCTGCCTTTTTATTGTTCGATTTGCAGATAGGGGTGAGCATTCGGCCAATTCGGTCAATTTTTGACCGATCTTTGGTCGAATTAGAATATTTATAAAATTTTTTCCTTTACCCGTTTTGGCCGAATTAGATTGTCTACCCGAATTACCCGTTTAACCGAATTATACATTTATTCCAAATTACCCGAATTACCCGATTTAAATTTTTTTTTGCCGAATTAAAATACAGTAATTAACTAATTTGGCTGAATTAATTAACATTTTTAAACTAAATATTCTACTTCTCAATCCATCTACAAAATAAATAGTCAAATAAATTAAAACAAGCATCAATTCTAGTCTCAAAATGATCAAAGAGTTTAATATGGATAATAAATTATATAAAATGAATATGATGAACACCTCAAAACAACATCAATTTGGCTCTTTCAAAACGACGTCGTTTTGTTCTTCGGCCAGAACGGGTAATTCGGTCAAAATATGTGTTACCCGATTATGACT
>CATIWJ010143437.1:0-26673 GCA_949640765.1 Croton laevigatus | reverse complement strand
TAGCCTCTTCTTTTAAAGAATTCAAATCTGTTTCATTGATAAGCTCCATCTGTAAAATAATTGCAAAAGCCCTCTCCAAAAAGACTCCAAATTCATATAAGCAAAGATTATACTCACACATAGACAACACTTGTTTATGGTAGGCAAATTCTAGACGGTGATGGCAAACGAATTTATGGAAAAGCTTAAAGAGATTGAGTGGTCTTATTTCATATGTCGTACTCCATTTTTATGGCTTGTAATGTTGTCGTAATTCATCTTTAATTTGTAAATATATTCTATCTCAATTTTAAAAAACATAACACTATGTACTTTTGACTTAAAAATCAAAACATTCCAGCCAGCGACACGTAGGATTGCATACATGAATTAAAGAATATATAATTAATTTTCCCATATTCCATATTTATAATTAAAATTTTATAAAAACATTTAGAATGGGATAAAAAAGATTAATTCTAAAATATTTTGAAAGGATTTATTCCATTTTATACTAACCATCCAACCTTCCTCCCATAGAATACCAATTACTCATATCAAGTAAAGAAACAACTTAATATCATATTAATTTCCTTTTTTTTTCCCTTTTATTCAACATCGTCATTATAGTTTTATCAACTTGTATATAAAATATAATCGATTTGAATCAACTTGTATATATTATAATCGATCAGTGTTTTGATTTACCGAATCATTATGTTTCTCAAAGAGGACCACGTTCTCGAATTCAGATGTCATAATATTGTAATTGAAGAAAACAATTAAGTTGTATAATTAATTAGTTAATTAATTAATTAAGTGAGTATTTGAAAGCACAATAATAAATTATGATTGCATTGCATATATACACATTATTAAGCATTCCTCCTGCTGCGTATCTCGTTCACACTTGAATTTGTATTTGAATGACCTAAACAAAATAATTTGATAATTTTTAAACGAAATGTCTCATTAATTAAAAATACAATCAAAAATATAAATTTGATATATTATATGAATTGAAATGGTTTCATTGTGATTTTTCATGAAGTATATGAATTTTGAGACCGTCCAATATATAATTATGCCAAAGTAATTTGAGATTCGGCTCTTCTTATATTTTCTGTACAATAAAAAAAATAAATAAAACCATGTCAAATAAGGAATAAATCTTACTATTTTTTGAAATAACTTTTTTCCACCAAAATAATGAATTTTTCCTTCAAAATGCAACGTATGAAAGCATAAGTTGATAAACATAATCTAGCACTAGATCTTATATACGCCCTTTCCGAAAATTACAATTTGCTTTATCTATACTTACCTATAATATAAGCAACTTTGTATATAAATAAATAATTTCATGATGGATGACTTCTTTCTCATGTTGGTTATAATTACACCTTTGATCTTCCTTTTTTTCTTTTTTCCTAATAAATCTATTTGCTAAGTATAATGATGAAATTAATTAGCTATGGATTATTGATAATCAATGAGAAATAATGCCATTAAGAGAAAAAAAAGTCACCTTTTCGTCTCATGTTTGAATCAAAGTCGGTTAATCGCATCCGAATGTGATGATTTTATTAGATTAGGCTAATTATTTATAGAAAAAACTACACTTTTATTCTTATATTTTGTAATATATACTCTTTTTTCCCTCATATTTTGATATTAGACTCTTTTGTCTCAGTGTTTTATAAAATTAAACTCTTTTGTCATTCTGTCAAAATTTTTATCCAATATTTTTTCATAATCTCTAAAATACTTTCGGAGAAAAATACATTATTATCCCTATATTTTGTAATATTTGACTCTTTTATCCCTCATTCTTAAATGTTAGATTCTTTTATTTTCCACCAAAATTTTACCATAAAATAATAATTTTGTTGTGTAAAATCAAGCATAAAATAATAATTTTTATATAATTTATCACAAAATAATATTTTTTTTCTCACTAAAAATGTCACTTCATGAAAAATAAAAAGTAATAATAAATTTATTTTAAAATAATAATAATTAAAATTTTATTATTAGCTTTTATTTTCATAAAGTGATATTTTTAGTGAGATAATAACAATTATTACTCTACTCAATAGAACCTAAATTTGTGTTTGGCACCCTTTTCATCATCGATTTGCGGCCCAAAAAGAAGGGATGATCAAGTCGAGTTCACGGGTTCGAAGCAAGTCGTAAACTTTTGACGTGTTTTTGAATTAATTGTAATACCTAAAATACCCCTCAACCTATTAAATAAAAATGGGAATATAAATAAAAAATAATGTTTTTTTGCCAAAAAATAAGAATATATATGTGTGTCTTTGAAATATACAGTGAAAAATAAAAGAGAATACTTTTTAATCAGAAAACATGTCGAAAGTTCTACGAGCCACTTTAAATCTGTGAATCTGACTGACCATTCCCTTTTTTTGAGCCATAGATCGACGATGAGGTGTGTACCAAATGAAAGATTAGGTTCTATCGAGGAAGGTAATATTTTTTATCTCGCTAAATTTATCACTTTAAGAAAATAAGAGGTAATAATAAAATTTCAATTATTATTATTTTAAAAACAAATTTATGATAAAAAAATTATTATTTTGTGACAAATTTTATAAAAAATATTATTTAATTATAAAAAATTATTATTTTATGATAAAATTTTGACTGAATGATAAAAGAGTTTAATTTTCTAAAATATAAGGATAAAAGAGTCAAATATCCAAGAATGAGGGCAAAATACCAAGATAATAATGTATTTTTCTTTGAAAGGGTACTTTAGATATTATGAAAAATATTAAATGGAAATTTTGACAAAAATAGAAAAGAGTCTAATTTTACAAAACACGAAGATAAAAAAGTCTAATATCAAAAAATGAGAAACAAAAGTGTATAATATTGCAAAATATATATAAACAAAAAAGTATTTTTCCCTTATTTATATTGTTGTTATGCCTTGGGTTGGGACCTATCTAATAAATGTTGCTTACCATAAAATATTTAATAAATTAAGGGAACAACTATCTGGCCTAGTGGTTGAGCGTAGTGTCTAACGACCTTAAAATTGTGAGTTCAAATCCCATTACAGACAATGAGGTAGCTTAGTGATAGATGCTCCCTTTATCAAGCCTGAGTGCTTGAATTCGATTAGCTTCCTCCCTCCTTTTTAGATTTAGAGTAGATGTATAATATCTTTAAAAAAAAAAAATTAAACCAAAATTTACAAAAATATATTCATATACCGACTTTTTTCAACCAATATTTACATCTACTTTTTGAAGAATAATATTTTTCTAAATGAATTAAGAATAATTTCTGAATGTATCAAATGATATGAGAGATTATATAATTGATAGTTACTTAAAAAGCTGTTTTCGGTATCTATAACATATACTATAAAAGTTGAGAAAAGAAGTTTATGGCAGAATTGTAGAAATTAAAAGCTTATGTGTTATTTTTTTTATTTTATAGTATAATTTTTAATTAATTGTATTTAATTTATAAAACTATTCATCTTCTTATTCTTTAATAGATATTAATTTAACAATAGTTCATAATGATAAGTAGTAATGAACCATCTCAATAAGGAATTTATTAAATGAAATTTTTACTATATTTTTTAGAAAAGAGTTTTCCTTACTAATAATATAATAATAAATTTCTCACATTTATAGTTACATAATTTTAAAATTTTTATTTTTATTTATTTTTTTATAATATCAATGAATTAAAAATTATTTATAATTTTATTATTCAAAATATTAAAAATTAAAAATATTATAAATAAAGTACAATTACATTGGCCCAATATAATTTTAATTTATTTTTTTTTTGAATTTATCTTATTATAATTTCTTATATATTGATAAAAATAAAATAATAAATACGGATATGATAAAATGATGATAAATTAAAATATTATGTGTTATTTTTATTTTTAATTATTTTCATTTAATTTATAAAATTTAATTTTTAATGCTAATTAATTAATTAAATCAATGAAAATTATCAAATTAATGATAATTTTTGTGTTACCAATTTTTATATTATTAGTGACATAATAATAAATTTATTGTATTTATTTAATTATATAATTTATTATAGTTTTTTTTTACTTTAAAATAATATTAGCTTTGAAATTTATAGTTATTACTTAGAATACTAGAAAATTGTAAATTTAAAAATATCTTAAAATAGTACATAACAAATAATTTTATTTTAATTCATTTTTAAAATTTTATTTTATTATAGGTCCGTCAATACTAAAAATAGAATAATGAATAATAAAATTATATAATCCGCACATCGTGCATGTATACACCTAATTTGATAATATTTTGAATTAGCTATTGATAATTGTTTGAGATACAAATCCATAGCTAACTCTCCATTGTCGTTTGTAGAGTTTTTTTTTTTTCCAATCAATTGCTTCATGATTTGCTTTTGAACTATACTAACATTATTAAAATAACTAAACAATTTATTATTTTTTGTCAATTAGTATTTTGTCTCAATATTTCTAATTTGATTATTTAACATTTTGAAAATACATATGTTAATTAGATTGTCGGTTTTATTTAATTTCAAGAACTAAATCATAATTTTTTTTCTTATTTAACTAGTATAAACTTTAAGTTCAAATTAAAAGTGAACTTTTTTTTTTTTTAAACTAATAAAAGTGAACTTTTATTGAAGAGAAATTATTATTATGCGATACATAGATAAAATTATCAAACAATTTCAACTATTTAAGTAGTATTAATTGTGCTTCATTAATCTTTCCGAAATTATATTTTGATCAGTTTATAAGTATTTAGTAAAAGTGAACTTATAACTTAACGTATACAGTACCTACTGGAATTCGATCTCGTCAGTTAATTAATGGATTTTTCATACTATAAAATTGTCTAAATATTTTACTAATTTCATCACTATATATAGTTGCCATTAATTAATCTCTCATCAGTAAAGTTCATTTTGGCTCTTCCTAAAAATTTCACACATGCCATTGCCAATGATTCTAAATACAAATGGTGCATGTATTTTTAATTCGAAGGACGAATAAGAAATTGGCTTAAAATGAACATGCATTAGATCTGTGTGAGGAATTCACCTCTCAAAAACCTTTTTTTTTTAAAAAAGAAAATTGATGATTAAAATAAATGAAAAAAAAATACTATTCGGTAAAATTAATTGTTTTAATAACATTTAGTTGTTAGGTTTACTAAAATAATTTTTATAAGGAAAATTAATAAATTTGGTGTTTAAACTTTATAAAATATTTTTATTTAGTGTCTTAATATTTTTTTTCAAAAGCAGTTTATGGTGGTGAACATACAAAGTAAATGATCTTTTAAAACTGTCTCACCTTCAAGAAGACAAATATGAAATTATTTTTAAAGGTTGATGCATCGTTAGGCTGAAATCGACAAAAAACTACTCGGACTTGAACCTCTCTTTGTCACCTAAAATTGCTATGGAATTGGCCATTTCTATACACCAATAAGTTGATCTTGGTGAGAGTGAATCACTAGTGTCATTATACAGAATAGAAAGTCATTGAAATAGGTGAATTTAAGTGGAAAAGTAACCCGACGACTCATTTTATTTGATAAATTTTCCGTTCCGGTTGAAATTTCAATGATTTTTGGTGGTTGTTTGTCAAATTTGAGAGTATCGGTCGAGTTGTCTTGTTGAACTTATCATTTTGATATAATCAATTGTGAGTTTTACCGTCATTTATGGCGGCAAAAAAAAAAAAAAGTAATTTGAATGGTTTTTAGTTGATTCCAGCCGAACAATGCATCAACCATTAAAAACTAATTCCATATTTGGATTCATGGAGGTAAACGGTTCTAAATGACCCTTTACTTTGTTCGTTCATTGCCAAAAATGGAATATGAAAAAAAAAAAACATTTTATAAAAGTTAAATACCAAACTGAAATATTTTCAAATCTACATGTTATCATTTTATTGGTCTTTTAATACAAACCAGAATCTGGCGAGTAATGACAGTAAAATACGCTGAATTAAATTAATTTTATGGGTTCAGACAACATATAAAAAAAAAAAAAAAGAGAACAGTAAAACACTAACTTGAAACATTTTATAAATACTAAAAACCAAATTTATCCATTTTCTTTTTTATAAAAACTAAACTAAGCCTTAGAAAGTCAAATTTATGAAAAACACCGTTTCAACTTTTAGAAACTGTTTAAAACACTATAGTACAGTACCAATATTAAAAGAAAACGCATATAAAACTAAGAGAGTAGCCTAGTGATAATGTATCTCTTTCTTGGGAACTAAGGTTCCGGATTCGAGGCTTATCAATCCCTCAAGTAGAGATAGAGTATCTATGTTTAAAAAAAAAAAAAAACACACACACACACATCTTGTTTTTATGAATTTTTGAAATATTATTACTAAACACACTTTTAATATAAGTTAGGTCCAACTGGATGTAATTTAAACTAATCTTTTCACCAGTCTTTATGAGAATTAGAGGTTATGAGTTCGATTTATTCAAACCGCATCCTATTACTGATTTGATGCATGTTTATGAGAGGTAATTGTCTCATGTCATGTAACCCATAAAAAGGATCATCCATATTTTGTTGTATACAATACTTGTTGACATGATTTGAGCTTCCCATAAATCCAAAAATAAGTTAAGTGAAATGACTACTACGTCATGGTAAAACTACTTCCAATTAAGTTTTATTGTTGTGATGTTTGAAATTGGCATAATATGGGTTCTAGATCGAGAGATATCCAATTAAGAAGAAAACTGAATTAAGCTAATTATGAGAGGGGGTGATGGCCGGTTTGTGATGGAAGGACGGCACCACTAGTCATATCAAAATTAAACAATCTCCTATTCCTATCCAATAATGTCATTTTCAATTCAACTTTAATTATAGGTCATGCAAAATATCTTACTTCTTCACATTCTTTGAATCTTATGTTTCCGTCCCACTTTAATTCTCACTTTCATATATGTTGTTTTACCCATGCATCCACAAAATAATTGACTTCCATATGTTTCTAATTTCAACCTGATTGTTTAGATTATAAAATAACTAATTGTTTTCAAATTGGAGGAAAAATTAGACAATAAAATATATATATATATATACTATTTGCAACAATTCTATTATTACTAAATTGACTCTTGGTTGACCTGAATTACTGATTCATGTTTAATAGTTAAGTGTTTAGAGTTTGGTTAAATTTTTTAGAATGAATATTAGGTGAGAAAAGTGATTGTAACAGCATTCTAACATGAACGTGGATTCCAACTGATGTACCGATTAAAAGGGAAATTGGATTACATAGATGAATGTTTAGTCATAGAGATTAGCGTTTAAAAAAATTTTCTTCAATACAATATTTTTCACTTTCTATTTTCTTTGTTTTTCTGTGGCCATAATTTATTGCCTAACAAATCATGAAATAATATTTAAAATAGTATTGAATGTAAACACTGTCTAACTAACCCTATGGAAATGAAAATAATAAACTCTCTGAAAATAAAAGTTTTGCTAGACAATGTCTCTGGCACATCAACTTAATGATCAAACACAAAACAACATTGGAGAATTTTTTTTAAAAAAATCATTTACATCTTTTTGATGTGACAATAAATTAGAGCAATGCTCACATTAAAGACATGCAAAGGCAAACGGAAGGGTTTTTAGTTAGAAAGGGATACGAAGGTTCAAAATTTTGATACTCCAATATCCTTATTTTTTATTGCAATTTCTTTTGTGATTAATTTCATGAAATTACATATAGGTCTTTTATAAGACTATATACATTATGTCATCAAAAGAAAATAGTCACCATATATTGTTCTATATATTATGTATGTCACGAAAAAAAAATAATTATGAAATAAGTTATTTTTTATTTATTGTTTATTATAATTTTTAATTCGTTTACTATTATTTTTATCTGTTCATCTTTTTATATTTTCTATTTATGACATATTTATCTTCCTTTAAACTGTCGGAAAGAGAATTTGATCATTGGTTATTTGTTGTTTATTATTGTTTTAAATTTGTTATTATTATATATTTCTCTTATTAATTTGTTTTATTAGAGAAAATTATAATTTTATCCATGTATTTTTTCATAATATACATTTTTATCCTTATATTTTTTTAAATAGATTTTTTATCCCTGCATTTAGTTTCGTTGTAACATTATTGTCCTTTTGTCAACTTTTAATCAATTTTTTTGTTAAATTGTGGGCTTAGTAAGATTATGGACTAAACTCCAATTTTACAATTTTAATTTTAATTATTTTTTTTAAAAAAAAGCAAGAAATCACGACGATCGCTGCTCGTCAGTTGCGGTGTCCCAATCACACCTTCAAACTTGATCTAAACAAATACAAAGATCAATTAATAAATTAATGATTCACTCGGAGCTACTTGCTTCTTACCGTTTCCGAAATTGACAAAGGGATGGTAATAGATGGTGCAACAGTAACAAATCAGCACTTGCTCGTGGGTACACTTCAAATTTTGGCATTTGTGCTAATTGTAGTGGCGGAAACAGAACATTGTCTGTGACAATTGCTGCACCTTCGACAACATTGGAACTGCGACAACTCTTTGATAATAAGGGTAACAAACTTGAAACAGAGGTGTACTGCACTAGCGATTTTTAAATATTCCAAATACTTGAAAAAATATATAAACAACTTGAAATATTTGCAATCAAGATGACACTTACGCCGGAATCCACTTGCCGTTGAGAAGATTCATATCGTCATTAGGATCAAGGGTAGGATTCTAGGCTTCAAGCTGGGTAATTAAGCTCCAAGACCCCAAACATATTAATTTGGGATACAATTTGTACCTATTAATATGTCTATAAAATCCAATCTTGAAAAGAAATAGTTGCAGTGAAGCCTAAAGTTGAGAGGATGGAACAACGGATAGCGGTGGTCGTTTTATTTTCCGATACTGAAACAAACAGTTAAGAGGGTGTTTTTATTTTTATATTTATTTATTTATAATTAAAATTGTAAAATTATAGTTTAGTCCATGAATTTTCACTATAACCACAATTTAACAGAAAATTAGTTAAAAGTTAACGGAAGATAAAAATGTTAGACAGAAATAAAAAAATATATTTTAAAAAATACATAGATAAAAATTATAGATTAAAAAAAAAATATAAAGATAAAATTATAATTTTTCTTTTTATTTATAATTTGTTTCTTTTTTATTCATTCTATGTTTATCTCAATTTCATTCCCCAATATAAATACTTTCATTTTTTAGAAAAAATTACAACTTCACCAACAATATAAAATTCTAGACCACCAAAATATGAATTTAATGTTGATTGCAAATATTGAAATTTGTTTCACTTGTTCAACCCTAATTTGTCGAAAAACTCTAAAAATCGTTTGGATCTCAATTTTTTAGTTTATGAAAAAGAGGAGTCGAGATACGTTGGAAGTCAAAGAAAACACGACCGGAAAAAATATGGCCGAAAGGTGAAATCAAAGCGAAGTAGTTACAATTTCTTTCAAATCACGATCTTCCATCGTTGTTGGTCTCCATTTGGTTCATCTCAATCATCACGATTTACTTGTAATGTTGTGGTGGCAGAAAACCAAATTACCAGCAAAGACGTGATTTGCTACTGTTACTGTAAAGTGTTGTGTAATAGTAGTCATTAAGGAAGAAGACTACTTTCACAATTTTGATTCCTTAAAGATCAGTTTCAAAAATAAAAATAAAAGTAAGTATTACTTCTATAAACTAATATTTAAACTTGTGCTGTTTTGTATATTTTCCATTAAATATGTGCTGCTGATATATATGTATATAACGCTACGTATAATTGGGGCAGGTCACGGGTGCTTCGTCGAGCTGGGCAGATCCTTAGTGGTGCTTTCTGGGGCATAGGTCGATCGGGCTTTCAGGTTGTAGACCAGATCTCTTGGAGGCCCATTCACAAAGCAATAACTGCCAAATAGATAAATAAATGGAGAATTACATTTTGAATTTTTGAAAATTTTTTCTCATTTGCACTTCAATCTTCATCTATGGTTCATATTTTTATTTCTATAAACAGGCAAAGTTTTTCCAGAATTCATATAAATTGTTAAAATTTTCACGAAACAGAATTATTTTTATAAATTCTAAATTTCTTAGAGATATAAGTGATTTGTAACTAATCTATTAATTCAACGTTAGATTTTAGAATCTAATTTAGGTGGGACTAAAATTTCCACAAAAAAAAAATTTATATTTACAAACCAAATTTTTTCTCCCCGGGAAAAAAAGTTTCCAAACAAATGATTCAAATGAAATATTTTAAGACAATAAAAGCTAGTGAAAATTACAGATCAGTACTCAATCTTTTAAATAATTAATATTTTATTTTCTCAATCAATAATACTTTAATCTGAAAAATTTCAAGACGTTGATTTTTGTGCCAAAAGCGAAGTCTTTATTTCCCCTCCTCGCTCATCTCCCTGACTCTCTTCCTCTACCTTTGTTGGGGTTTATAATAATTTTATTTTTTTTATTTCTAAATATCATGAATTGATTCAAAATTGTTATTTATTGAAGAAGATTTTGTTTCCGATTTCGATTTTTCCTTTTTGAGGGTAATCAAAAGTAAAAATGGGTACAATTCCAAAGAATGATTGCTGAGCTCCGCAGGAAAATAGATAATTTCAATTAGCTTTAATGGCAGCGGCGAGAAATCTAATCGGAGAGACGCGATGCAACAGCCCGACCACGATTAGAGACGAAGAGAACGCTAAAGAGGATGATTCACCTTCGGGTAAGAAACCCAAGTTGGAGAAGTTTCCTTTTACCAGATGGGAATTCGCCGCCGCTTGTGGTGTGTTTTGTATCTTCGCCATCAGTTTGTTCTGTGTCTACTTGACAATGCCCGCTTCTGTTTACGCCAATCTTAAGCTGCCTCGTACCATTTCAGATCTTCGCCTGCTCAAGTATGCTTTTTTTTTTCTTTTTCCCCATGTTCGCTTTAATTTTCCCTCGATATCAATTTTTTGGAGAACATTGATGGGTTTGTTCGTTATTCGCTTTAATATTTGGTTATTGAGTGCCTTTCGGTTTGTGATATTTCAACTGAACAATTAATTGAAATACATTTTTTCTTTGGAAACATTAAATTTCTTCGATTTATTTTCTGGGTTACGAGGAGGATAAACTGGTTTATATGAAGGTATCACTATAACTGTTGACCATCAGGGGCTGTAAAATATGGTAGTAGTAATTAGAGCATGGAAGAAATGTTGCATTAGAGCTGTAGTGCTGATTATGAGGATTTTGCTAATAATTTACACAGTAAGGACTTTTGAGTGGTTGCATATGCTTGAGGTTTGCAATGGGAACCAATTGTTCTGTTTTTCTGGGTCATGTTTACTAACATAACTTTTTTCCCTCTTTTGGTAAAAAGGTGAACATTTGTTGTTTGCAAAAAGGATTCTACATGATATTACCCTCCTAATGGTCTTCACTCTTGGCTTCTACGTGATATTATCCTTAGAAATCAAGCTATGTAACTGGTTTTGAATCTTTCTATTGAAAAAATGATTCTTCAACATTATGTGATATAACAGAGGAGAATGCTTAACTTTAGACATTCCTATTATTTTCTGGAAGAATGGCTAATGGTAGATGGTGGATGAATCTTTTGCAGTAGTTTACTGAAGCGGTGATGGTTACATAAATGTTGTGGTCATTTTATTTTCCTGTGGAAGTAAATTATACCAGCCAAAATTGGAGGCCTGATTAAATTCGTAATTTCACCTTACTAACATTTTGGATCAATCATGCTGATATCTTGCTATTAATGCCTGTGTGTATTTGTTTTGACCTTCTAAGCAGCTTATAGAAACATGAAGATTTCTTCCTCTTGTAGTATTTTGTTATAAAATTTTCTCACCTGTTATTGGCAAATTATTCTTGACTATTAGTTCATTAATACCTTACTTTAATTGCATTCTACTTTCCTTGAACAACATTTTTCTGTGTTTGTTCAGAGACAATCTCGCGACATATGCAAAAGATTACCCTGCACAGTTCATCTTGGGTTACTGCTCCACCTATATCTTCATGCAGACTTTTATGATTCCTGGAACAATTTTCATGTCATTGCTTGCCGGGGCTCTTTTTGGTGTTATTAGAGGGCTTCTCTTAGTTGTCTTCAATGCCACAGCTGGAGCCTCTTCTTGCTTTTTCTTGTCCAAGCTTATTGGCAGGCCTATAGTTAATTGGTTGTGGCCTGACAAGTTGAGGGTTTTTCAGGCTGAGGTATTATCCCCTCTCATGTCTTTTTTAAATTTATAGATTAAACCTTGCTTAAATGTTTCTTTTCTGAGTATTTTTATTGATCATACTAATATCTTTGACACTGTTTGATGGCTTCTTAAATTCAGATAGCTAAGCGCAGGGAGAAGTTGCTAAACTATATGCTCTTTTTGAGAGTAACTCCAACATTACCTAACCTTTTCATCAATCTGGCATCTCCAATTGTTGACATACCATTTCATGTTTTCTTTCTTGCCACCTTTGTTGGACTTATTCCCGCATCCTACATTACTGTCAGGGTAAGTTTCTGTATCAAAATAATTTTCTTCTATTTTGACAACTTCCCGTTACTTTACATCTAGATACTCTGGTTGCTACTGGATCTCTATGAAATTTTATGTTCTCTTAAAAATTATGTTGCATGCCACCGATGTTATAGTAGAATTTATTTGATTGCTTCATATTTCATCTTATATAAGAATATAGTTAATCATTATTATTATTATTTCATTCGTTGGTTTTGCCATGACCAGTTTATATTTCATGCCTTTGGAGATTTGGATGAGGAGTTAGTTTCTAGTTTTCCATTACTAGCTGTAAGATTGAATTCATTAGTAAATCAAATATTGGATACTGGCTAGGTCTAGATTGATTACTTTTTATGCATAGTACTGGCCTGGTACAAATATTCTCTGAAATCCATTTTGACAGTGCTTTCTTTTGAAAAATTTATTCTAAGTCTTCTTCAACTTACCATGGATCCTTGCTTCAACTTGAGGGAGAGTGTTATGGAAAGTCAACATACAACATAATTTGGTTTAATGTATACCATAATTGTAGAAGTAGATAATGTAGAATTTCGTAACCAGTCCTATGCGTACTAATATAAATATATACTCACACCATTGTACAGAAATCCATTTTCTCCGCTCTTTCTAACAATGACCAAGTACTTCATTGCCTGATATGATGAAGGCAATTAATGAAACTTAAACCCGGTAATAAGACGTTGTGCAATATATCCTAGTATGAGGCAATTATGCTTGTGGAGGAATGAAAATGTTCAGTATTTAAATTGAATTAGAATAATCGAACCCAAATATTGGATGATCTAAGCTTCATCTAATAGTACTTTCATTTATATGATTTTCTAGAAGCAGATCAGACATTTGGCTTCAACATTTTCTTTTTTTGTTCTTTTTCTAAAGGTGTATTTCTGAGAATTGGATTTTCTGTTTCCTCAACCTAGAATTTGTATATTTCTCTCTCCTCTATTTTCCATTTGGGAATATAAAAAAGTATCTACATGCTCTTATCATAAATTTATGGACCTTCTTAATTATATTTTTCACTACCAGGTTTCACTTCCTATTGATCAAGTTGGAAACAAATGAATAACTTGTTTTCCTTATGCATACTACCTTTTCATTTTTCACCTTGTACTACTACTACTGTCCTATAGTAATGTACAGGTTATGGGCGTTCAGGTCGTCACACTATCAGTGCTTCGCATCAACATATTAGTCTTAATAGTAAAACATGACCTTTTGTTTCCTGTTGTCTCATGCTCTGTCAATGTTGATTTTTTATTCTTTTTTCTTCAAAAGAAACGAGCTGAGTGATGTAGTCGATTTCTGTTAGGTGTTCAACATTGTTTTGATATTCTATTCCATTTGATGCAAGTTTTTTAAGAGCAAATGGTTAATAGCTCTTGGAAAAGGTTTCACAACATTGGCTGATAAAGCTTAGTAAATATGAAATGAGCACACAAAATGAAACATGTATTGAAAGGGTTCGGTAGTTTGAGCCATTTTCTTAATTTTTATTGTGTAATTTTGTTAATAACTGGTTGTTGCTGTTGGTGGCATGTTATGAGCAGGCTGGACTTGCACTTGGGGATCTAAAGTCAGTGAAGGATCTATATGATTTTAGAACTTTGTGTGTGCTTTTCTTCATTGGGTCCATCATTATATTACCAACTCTACTAAAAAGAAAGCGAATTTACGAGTAATGGTTCTGTTGGCGAGGCCTTTCTCATCAGGCTGCTTAAAGAGAAGATCTTTTCGACAGTAAAGGTAATTAAAGAATGCTGAAGTTTAGTGGAGGCTGATCTCCATGCTCTTGCGATTCCCACGGGTTGATTACTTCTCCCCACAGGTGACGCAAATGATATACATACATATATATTATAGATTCTAATTTATTTGTTATATCTTTAGTATTTTATAATTTAATTGAATGATCTCCCAAAATGGATTATTTAGATAGTTGGGAGGTAGGAAAATATGTTAGAACATTTGACAATCTCCGGGAGAGAAAACAATATCATACTATAATGTAACAACTTTACTGTTGTAATATTTAATAACAGTCTGTTTCTTTTTTGGATTCTGCTCAGCTGTTTTGTGATGAATTCGAATGTTTAAATATTTAATAAAAACGTAAAATTTTCATTTTTATGATGTTAATGGTACCACCCTTCAAATTCCCTCCATCCAAAGAAAAGGTTGGAGGGAATGTTTTTATTAAACTTATGGTAAACCTCTTCTGCTAAAGTAATTTTGCTGCAAATGCAGAACAAGACGGCAGTCAATTAATTTGTAGAGCAAAACATGTTCTATGAAAATGCCGCACTGAACTGAACATCTTTCAGGACAGTCCTCATGTAATTTATGCTTGTATGAAATCTGCATATGCGTAAAATTCCTTTACAACTAATTTTTCAGAGTGCAATTCAATGCAAACACTACACTAAAGAGGAAATTACATACAACACAGAAACATAATCTTCCAAAAAAAATTGAAGGTGACTCGCTGAAACCTTGCCGTAGTAATCCTAAGAATCAAGCGTAACTGCTGGATAATCTTCATAGCCTGTAATGCTTGTTATTCTTATCCGTGAATTTGGCTGCGAGGGTCACGGCCAAGTAAAAATGTCAGCAAGGAGATTCCATTCATAACGGGAACAGATAAAAAGAAACAAGGGTAATTTGCTCTGTTGATCATTTCAAAATGAGTGAGGCCATTCATCTGATATAAAAGAGCATTCCATACACACCTGATTCGGTCAGAGTCAAGTTTTTTTTGTTTTCGGTTCAACAAACTCGGTCATTATAGAAAATGTATTAATTACCATTAACTTCAATTTATATCTCCATTTTTCTCTTCTTACCCTTCTCTTTCTTAATTAAAGATTTACAGAATGGACAATGACTAGCTGAATCAGTTATATCTTTTTTTATTGAAAAGAATGAGATTGTTCAGTGATTTTCATAAATTTCAGGCTACTGCTTCAATGAACGGGAGTGCAGAGAGTATTATTCTTTTTGCCAAGTAAATCACAAAGGTATACCACAAAAAGACTAGCTCAAACTTACATATAAAAGATGTAGTTCATATTTAGGAGGTCAACAGAGATACACGCGTTGACTCAATTCTTTTTAGGTTAATAGACAACTAAGATGCCATGTGTGAAGAATTAATGATAAAGCAAAAATAATGATACCTGTCTGTGACCAATATTTCTCCGATAGTTTTTCTTCTTTTTATACTTGAAGACAACTACTTTGGGGTTTAATCCCTACAAGAGGAATACATGATAACCAAGTAAGACAGATGATAAATGTGAAGTTGAAAGACATGCAAAACCAGAGGGAGTGAAACTGTGAAAAGTACCTGTTCTTCAACTACAGCATGAACAACAGCATTAGTTACCACAGGTTTCCCAATGTAGGTGCATGTTTTTGTTGCCACCAGTAACACCTTGTTCAATGCAATCTACACAAGAACACACATTGTTAAAACAAAGATAAAACTATACATAGCCACCACGAAAGAATATCACTGCATCTGACGTGTAGTATGATCCTTAAATAACTGAATAGACTAAACAGTAAACACAGGTTGTCTGTCTGCAAGATTTTGCTGGCATCATGTCAATTAAGTGGGAATTCTTTTGATCATAACATCTGTCAATGCCTCTGTATCCAATGATACTGCAGCAATGAAGACACATACACATTTTCCTGATGATCTGAGAAGTGTTCCTATCCAAACATCTGTTGTGAGTGCAATAAACCGACTAAATGCACATATATTGTTGGTAGATAATCCCGCACTTTTAGAATGGGAAAAAAGAACATTCTAAAGAATTCGAGTTTTCATTTTTAAGGAACAATAAACAGTGTAAAACTCCCAACAAGCAGCATCTTTCAAAACTAGAGACATACATCAAGTGATATGCTACTATGCTTAAACCAGGTTTAACAAGTAGCAATGCCAAACTGATATTACCTCATTCAAACATACTTGGAACCCTAAATGCATTTTATGTCTTACCCTTTTTTTTGGATGCAATCTATCTCTCAACTCCATTTCAAGCATACCATAGAGATACTATTTTAAACTTACATGAATAAACAAAATTAAGCAACCATCCAACCAAAATTGAAGACATTATCAAATTCAGAAATTATAATTATCACGCAAATCTTATATAGTCATATAGAAGGCATAGAAATATTAAAAAATATTTGTAAAACGTATACCTTATCATTCACATTCGCACCTTTTAGCCTCTGAACATAAATATATCGCCCTGGGATTACAATGTACTGACGCGAACCAATCTAAATAGAATGAAAGATTTAGACCACATTAAGCCTCAATTTTCATAAAACCAACAGTAAATCAAGCTTCACTCACCATAACTACAGCAAAAATCTCCTCGCGCTTAGGCTTCTCCTCAGTAATATCAACAATGGGTTTGGGTTCGGGTTCGGGCTCCGACGGCGCTTCAGGTTCATCAGTTTCAACCTCAACTACAGCAGCTTCTGATTCAGAGGATTTTGAAATAGGCAAAAGCGAAGAAGAGTTATTGTGCTTGAACAGAGACCCGAAATTAGGCTTAGATAGAGAAATGGTTTTAGGAAAACATTGCCGTTGATCAGTGTGAGAGATTCTGCACTGAATTGAGAGAGAAGAACAAAGAGATAGAACTGCAGAAGAGGAAGCCATTGTTTAGAATTGAGAGTAAGAGCAAAGAGCTAGGAGCTCGGTGTTTGCAAATGCACACTTGGGCCATGGGCTTATCCTATCCTTTTTTCTTTTAAATTACCTATGCGCCCTTGCATTTTACTCCAATAATTTTAAGGGATATATACAAAACTGCGCATGATATATTTTTGGGTTAATTATAATTTAGTCCCTGTATTTTATTGTATTAGACAATTTAGTCCTTTAATTTCTAGTACTACTTTGATACTATTAGACATATTAGTCATTTTTTCACTTAAAACTGTTAAAACCATATGAATTTCCAAAAATGCTTCCATTTAAAGGATCATATTGAATTTTGCCACTCGTCTTCAAGCTCTAGCAAAAAATGACCAAAATAAAACTTCAAACCGCGCAGCCACCACTTTTGAGCTTCTCTGTCAACACGCGTGCCACCGCTGGAAAGCTAGCATCGAGACAAAGTCAACGCCACCAATCATGCATTGACTTGTTGTCGGAGCAACCCACATGAGCCATTAGAAAATTCAATCAAAAATTGTTTTAAAATTTCCAACACATTGTTTGACACCTTCAGGTGATCAAATGTTAAAAATAAAGACATATGGATTCTCATGTTGAGATTTTCAATTTGGTAAATTCATTGCCTAATGTATTGTCGAAAATAGAAGATGAGTTTTGAAAGGGAAAATTTTCATTTTGGTCTTTTTGGCTAGAGGATGAAAATGGTTAATAAAGTTCAATTTGGTCCTTTAATAGTTTTAAGGGATGGAATGACTAAAGTCTCTAACAGTAACAAAACAGATGGACTAAAAAAAAAGAAGAAAATTATTTAGTCCCTAGATTTTGTCTAATATTGCAATTTTATCAAGAGACGTAGCCCGAAAGGTGAGAAGGGAGTCCAATTTTATTAAGGAGCAAAATTTTTGACTTTTGGGGGGTAAAATAAGAAAAATAAAATAAAAATGAAGATTGTACAAGGTAGAGAAAGCTAGGCTCATTAGCAACAAATAACTATTGATGCATGAAGTTGGTATCAAACTAAGGCCCCTTCAATATGTGCCACGCTCTATTTCCGTTGGACTGCATATGGAATTTGATTATTATTTATTACTGCATTACTTATATATATTTTTCGCAAAAGTCAGTTGGAGGCTAGAGAACCACTTGGCTCCTATTTTTCTACATCCCAATTTGTTCCTCTATTTTTAGAATATAATTATTTAGTCCCTCAATTTTATAATCGTTACATTATTTAGTCATTCTGTCCATATTAAAGAGGTTGGGTTTCAAGCAAATATTGGGTTTCAAATAAAAACATTTAAACTCTCTTTAAATAATATTAATTAATTAGTGACATCATGTGATATAATTAGCTTTAAAATTTTTTTGACAAGCGTATTTGTACGGTTAATTAGGTTATGCATTTATAAATCAAAGAAAAAAAGAATACTGGTTTTAATGTTTTATAAATAAAATAATCTTATGTATTATATATACATTTTTGCCAAATCATCATCTACAGTATGCTTAAATAATTCATATTCGGTTTGACATTTGATTGATCTGATAAAATAACTTTGTGGATCATGTATAAATTTGTGAATCTTACAACATCTTCATCTTTTTTGACTGACATATCAACTCTATCTTTCTAAATAATTTCCACTAACTCTCCATTCATTTAGCTTTAATTTGGCCCGGAACTAGACCAATATATATATATTTTTGTATATACACAACCACTAAAATGCTTAGTGTTTTCACTGTTCATTAGATCATAGTTTTGGCATTTTTAGCCTCAAACAGAGAAAACATTGTGTTTTTCAATTAAACACTAGCTGAGTAGAAATCACTCGAATATTCTTCTAGTTATATTCTATATATCATTTGTTAATCGGATATAATATAATGGATGATCATCATGGTAACATTATGCGATGACCCATAAAGTTGACCGTTCGTTGGGACTCCCTATGTGGTAATTCGAACTCTCCCTCAAACACTAAATCCAATATCAGCTCGGTTTTTTTATCGGTGTCGAGAGTTCCTACCAGGACTCGATTATTATCCCCTTCGATCTTCACCATTAGGGGTGTTACCAATACAATAAGTTATGATTTTTACTTTCTTTGTGGATTTCAGGTTTCATTTTCCCTATACATATAGGTGATGTTCATATCCTCTTTCTTTCCTTTTTTTATATTAATCATAGGTTTTGTAAAATATTGATATACAATTGTTAAAAATAGTTCAAAGCTTATCTTCTTCATTAGGCATTGCTCTTAAGGTAAAGTACTTAAAGTATCTCCAATCCAACAATAGATTGCTCAAATAAAAGTGACACATCAGACAAATAGAAGATGAGAATAAAAAATATTCTCCAACCATACTTTCTATTTAGGCTGTCGATATGATGTGGCAAGAAAAAAAATAGACGATGTCAACTACACCCTCTATTTGTAGAGGCTTTGTTAGACATGCTAACTTATCATTGTCACGTGAATTAGCTCTACACGCTCAGTTGTTTTCTCTTTCTTCATCTTGAACAAATAATTTCCTTGTTCTGCTTGAGATTCAATTTTTAGTTATAGTGGAACATGTGTTTTGGTATTTTGTCACAAGTACTGAAATGCATTTCCTTTTAATTTAATATTTTGTCTCAGTTACCTGGGAGATGAGAGAAGAGGTGCGGTGTAGTATAACAAAAATTCATTTTCACTTCTTGCATCAAGAAATTATTGATAATTATATTTGCCAAATACAAGTAGGGGTGATCAAAATCCAATCCCAATTCGGTTACCGACTGGAATTGAACCGAACCGAAAAAGCGGTTAACTGTTTTTTCGGTTCGATTATCTGTCTGAAAATTTGAAAAATCAAATTATTTGGTTCGGTTATCGGTTTGAAAGTGAAAACTGAACCGAACCGACTAAAACCAAATTTAATATATATATATATACACACACATAACCCTAAATCATTCACCACCAACACACAGCTGTCGCCCTTCCTCTTCTTCTTCTCTCTCCTTGCTTCTTCTTCTACCCTCACCCTCTCTTGCCTTCCTTCCCCATTTCAGATCGGCAAACACCATCAACGCCGATAATACAAGCCTTCTGATTCCTCTTTTTCTCTACCAAACCTGCTATACATATCCTAATTTATTCGAGCCTTCATTATTTCTGCATATCTTCTTCGTTTCCTCACTTCTCTCTCGCCGCCTCACCGCTTCTGTTTCCTCTCTTCTTTTTCACCGGTGATTTATCAATCTGGAACGAAAAACAGAGGGCGGCGAAAAGGAGGTGGAATCGTTAGTGCTAGGATTTTTAATCGAAGACGGAAGCAGCGATTTGCAGCTGTGGATTTTGAGGATTCTGGGTCAGTGGTTGACAGAGGGAGACTGTGGTTTTACAGAGGAGATCGAGAGAGATCATGAAGACAAAACGAAGGAGAAGCTAAGCTGAACGAAAACGACGAAAGGATGCAACTTCATGGAAATCGGTTCTGGTTGTTTTCTTTAATTTTTGTTTTTTTATTATTATTAATTTTTTGGGGTTTGTAATTTTTTTTCCTGCTCTTGTTGTTAAGAAGTTTCTGGGAAAAAAAAAAGATTTGATTTGCTGTTAAGAAACAATATTGTTTGCATTTGATTGTTTTTTCAATTGTTGTTGTTGAATTCGTTGTAAATAATATTGTTTGGCTTTGGATCTGATTTCATTTGTCTGTTTGCATTTTGATATGAAAATTGGCTGAGTTTGAGTTTGTGATTTGCTTTTTCAATTCAAACAGTGATGGTGATAGAATATTCGATTTCAAATTGAAACCGAAACCGAAACGATCGGTTTTATCGGTTCGGTTGAAATTCGGTTTCTTGAAAATTTGTTTTTCGGTTTTTTAAAAAAAAATTCGGTTTTTCAATCGGTTTTTATGATACGGTTCGATTCGATGAACCGAATCGATTTTGATCACCCTACTATGAAGTGTCTTTCAGTCGACATGGTGAAACGATGGATGAGCTCCCCTCTTTTTTCTCTCATTCAATTTGCCCCAAATACAATTACTTTCCCTCTATTGGTTTACATTATTATAGATTATTGTAGTTCTATCTATTCTATTATCCTTAAATATAGAAAATAATTTTTTTTTTTTTTAAAAAAAGAAGAAAGATTTTTTTTTTTTAATAAAAATATAGTGGGTAGATGACGTTTAAAAATATTTAAACGAAAATAAGGATTATTTATAAGAGATGAGTTTGAATTTGTTGATTTACAGATGGAAGACTTTCATCCCCAAACAACTACATATACTAGCATGTTCATATTCATCATCACTCAAACAAAGACAACTAAAATGAGAAAGAAGTGGACATTAGAAACTTAAATTTCATTTTCAAAGAAAGACAAACATGAAATGAGAAAGGATTAGATATTAGAGTTTTAGGAACCTGAAATTTCATTTCTTTTTAAATAATTATTGGTTGAAAAAAAAGGAAATTCAATTATTTAAGTAAAAGTTTAAAATTTAAAAAATATAAAAGTAAAATATAATTTGAATATGGTAATTTAGTTTTTTTAGTTAAAAATTGAATAAAAAATATACAGATAGACTTGATAAATTAGATGATTCAAAAATTTAAGGACTTACAAATAAATTTGCAAAAATATAGGTACTTGTGATTAGATTTACTCAAAATACAATAATTTGTTGTGTTTTTAAATTTAATTTTGCATTTTTATTTTTTTCAAATAATTATTATTAATATATTATATAAAATTAGAAATGATGATATTGTTCCTCGAGTGTAACTAAACAAAAGTCGTTATTCTCGCCCCCCACGGAAAAGACAAGAAACAGTATAAAACGCGGAATCTCCAATGCGAAGGAAGCGTAAATGATAAAAAACCGAAGGAAAAGTCATATTCCTTTTCTTCCCAATTGCCAATTCCTCAATTTATAAATACCAAACCAATTCCAGAAAAATGAAGCATATGCACAGAAACCTTTTCTTCTTCTTGATCCTCATCTTTTTAATTAAAATGGCAGATTCTGTTCCTAAGCCACCCGCTGATTCCTCCAATTCGGTTTCTGTTCAAATCGTCTATATGGAGAAACCAGCGAATGAAGATCCTGAGGCCTATCATATTCGAACCCTCTCCTCCGTTCTCGGCAGGTATTGTATATATATACTTGCATAGGTTTTCTTAATTTGGCTCTGTAATTGCAGTTATTGATTTTATTTTATGTGTATTGTTTAATTTGTTGTTCAAGTGATGAGGCGGCGAAGAAGGCTTTGATTTACAGCTACAAAACGGCCGCTAGCGGCTTCTCAGCCAAGCTCACACCTGAGCAGGTGGAGCAAATTTCAAGTAATTTTTCTCTTCATTTTTCCCCCTATTTCCTCAATTTTCAGTGTTTAATGTGTATTATTACATTATAAGTCATTATCTTTGTTTAGAAATGAGAACATTATGCTTAGTTTGGATGTAGGAAAAGGAAAGGAAAGGAAATTTTTTAAAATTCTGTTTGGGAAAAATTAAGAGAAGAGAAAAGAAAGGAATGGAAAGGAAATAGAAGAAATAAGCTATTATTAATTTCTCTCAAAATTGGAGAGAAAGTGGGTGAAAGGGAGGGAAATGAATATGATTTTATTATAATAACCTTATTTAAGTTTATTTTCTTTTATATATATATTGGGGGTATGATAGACAAAAATATTTAATTTCCCTTCATTTTTCTCAGAAAAAAAAATTTAATCATCCAAACAATGTAAAGGAAATAAAAGAAAACACAATTTCACTTCATTTCTTTTTCATTCCTTTCCTTTCCCTTTAGTTCCCTCCATCCATTGTGTTAGTGTTTAAAAAATGCAATAGAAGTTATACTTTCCTGAAATTCAAGGAGAGATGATGAAATATTTGATAAGAGAATGATTTTTTTACTTGTGGCTAAGGGGATTGTTGTAGGCGGTCAGTTTTTAATTCTCCACAATTTATCCTCTTCACCCTTAAATGTAAGCTAATGTGGTAAATTAACTAGAACAATGAACAATGTTAGATATTGTTAGAACTTTGAATAAAGATTTGGTTTTCAAACGAAATCTTTCTCTTTCTCATGTGTGGTTGATATAACTGTATGACAATTGAAAAATATACTGATATTTGATTTTCATTTTCTTTTTAAATTTATTTTGTCTCATTTCAAATTTGAATTCTATGTTCAATCATATTTTCCCTCATCAAATTTAATTTTAGCTGTCCAATTCTATATTTAATCACGCCAGTATTCTTCTCTCCATGACTTATAAACTCCTTGCTTCTGAGCTGTAAAACTGCTCTCTTTTCAAATAATTTGATGCATCTATTCGACACCCATAGATCTCCAATTCTCTTTTCCTCAAAATCCATTAATGGTGTCAAAACCCAAATCACTATTGAGTATTGACAAATTTACAAATATTCGGATTTGAATCTACACATGCACCGACATATCACGTCCAACATCATCACTGCAATTTTACATTGTGAAATGGAGAGAACAAGATACAAATGAGCAGGGCAAATATGGATGGATAATAGCTGCCATGACGTTTGACTTTTTAGTCTCTAATTTGAAGGTTTTATCATTGGTTCTATTTAACATATTTTCGACTTCTATTATTCTTTCATTATTTATTTTTATACAGTTTTCTTATAATTGTGATCATATGGGAAAGTGACATTGAACATTGTGGCCAATAAAATAAAACAAGAAATTGAGCATTGTGTAGTTGTGTGATTTGGAATGGGTAGTTGGTTAGAGTTTGATAATTTCTTTTCCGATTCTCAGAGTCCTTTTGGTTGGCCAGTTATTTGGTTATTTACACTGCTGCATAATCAAAATCGAGCTGCTACTTGTTCTGATTTTTTTTAACAATCACAATAATCAGAATCAAGCCACTGCAATTCCCATCTAGTTAAAAAGTACTTGATTATACAATTTTCTAATGACGTGCTCTGTTCTGTTTTTTTTTTTAAAACAGAATTAATTAATTGTCCTTGTTCTTGACACAGAGACTGTTCTTTCCTGATCACTCACTACCTTGATTAAAAAACCATGCTCTCGTTGCTAGAATGCAGGAGTCTATAATGTGTGCAATTTCACGGGCATAATGGGTCTCTTGCATGATTATTAGTTCTGCACCCAAAGTTGCAAGGTTTAGGGACATTTTTATGCATTTTGCTGTTTCCATCCCGCAAGGTAGGACAGCAATTTTGATTGTCATTCTAAAATTATATTTAAGAGCCTGCCTTTCTGTAGAAACACAGTTGTGACTTGTGATGGTGAATGTGTGATATCGTTGGCTTTAGAGTGGAAAAATACATCCACAATTGGTTCATTGCTCATGTTTTTATGTGAAAGTAATAACTGGAAGTTTGTTGATTCATTTATGGTTTCAATTGCAGAACAACCAGGTGTTCTTCAAGTTGTCCCCAGCAAGACACTTCAGCTGCATTCAGGAGGACCTGCACATCTTCACTAAAAATGCATTACTCAACTATTATTAATAGTAAATAAACTCACTCTCTACTGTGTATAAGCAAGTTTGTGTCCTCGTCGGATCCAAATTACGTGTAGTTTTTATATTATGTGTACCTATATAATATCGTCTGTGTCTGTCTTTTTTTTTTTTGTTGTGCAATAACTTATCGTTTATGTTCAATAGCCAATGGTTTTAGATCTAAATTTTATCAAATGCGTATTCTTCTTGCTAATGATGCTAAGATTAAATATTGTCTTGAAAATTTGTCTTTTTATCTGAATTATTCGAATTAGTCAAACTTTAGTATTTTGGCTGAAACATAACCAAGTTTAATTTTTTTTATTAAATTTAATTGAATTATTTATCTTAAATTTTTATAAATTTTGGCTGAATTATTTTTTTATATTTTTTATCTGATTGGAATTATTCGAATTGATCAGTAAAAAAAAATAAAAAAATTTCTAACCCCTATTTATAAGAAAAATTAAGGAGAAGGAAGTGAATGGAGATTTTTCAAATATAATGATATTTTCCAAATTCACTAAATGACAGATCTTAGAATTTACAATTTTTTAAATTTGAAAGTATACTTCCTACTTAAAAATAATAAAATATCAAATTTTTATTTAAAATTAATAAAATATTAACTAAAAAAAAATTGAAAACCTTAAAAAGTGAAGTTGCAGTTGCAACTTTCTTCCGCCACCACAAGTTTGCAGCCGATTGACGAGTTTGACACTACCAATCGACTTCGCTCTCCCTCTTCAATTTAATATATAGTTTGATGGATATGGTTACTGTTTTTAATGACTTGTCGACTGCATGGTTTGCATTGAAGTTCAGTTGACGGTAGAAGAAAGTTGCAATTAGGATTTCATTTTTTTTAATTTTTTTCAAAATTTTTATTTTTTTATTTAATAAAAATTTTAAAAATTAATAAAAATTAAAAAGAATATAATAGTAATTGCATTAAACAACCTACTATTTCCTTAATTCATGAAAATATATACTACTACCTCCGATTTTTTCATTTCTTTACACTAGTATTATACTCGCGCGTTGCGCAGTGAGTGTATATTGAAATCAGTAATATGATGAAAATTTAAATTACACCAGCAAATACCCGATTCAGATAGCTCGAATTTTTTCAACCCCGATCTATCCCATCACTATGAGAATTAGAGGCGTGTCCCCCGCCCCAAAACTCGCCTCCTGCTCTAAACACTCGTAAACCAGGCCACACCTCTCACTAAAACAAAAAAAATTCACAAAGAACCCACAACCTTAATGCATCTATATGTTTATATAAATAGATGGTTCATGAAAATTTTCAATTGCAACCATAATGGGACCATAACTATATCAGTAACCGTGAATCATTACGGTTCACATTTCAGCTTTTTTTTAAAATTATTTTGGTTTGAACTGATCATGAATTAAAGGTTTGAACCGCATACCTAAATTGAAATGCTAGTGAACGGTGAACCAACCATGAACCAGCGATTCAAAAATCGACTTTGAACCTCATGATCATGGTCTAATTCAAGGCTAATATTTATTATGTTAGACTAACGCTTGCATGTCAAACTTGTTTGTTTACTAAATGTCATCTTGAATTTGTGGCTCGCATATCTTAGTCCTGAAGTATTAGGTTTGATAATGAATGATTCAATATATAGCACATTCCAAACTCCTTAATTACATACATAAACTATTTATTTAGACTTTCTGGAATAGAAATTTGTATATGATCACCCTGTGAAAAAAGATAAAATTATTAAAAATGAATATGTTGAAAACATTAAACTAAAATTCCATTAGGTTACTCAAATTTGAAACCAAACCTT